>UYYA01004089.1:152075-171466 GCA_900624975.1 Angiostrongylus costaricensis | reverse complement strand
ACTGATGATAGGTCTAACTTTATATGATGATGGGTTTGTTGATGTAATATCATCAGTTGAAGTAAGCTTATGTGTTTTAATAAGCAAGTAAAGGACAGGGCAAATCGGGTGTTCGTTCTTAAGTCGAGAAATAACTGAAGGCTCTAAACCCGCGGCCTTTGCCGTGCTGACCCATTGCTTCAATTTCCGTGCTTTGCCGTGCTTGATTCAATTTTCGGTATTGATTTCTGTATTCCTTTTCAGAGGATGTTCGATAGAGAGAAACATCACTGAGGTGCTTCTCTGTTATCCTGATATCCAACTGACTAGGAAGAACTACAAATTCTCCGCCTTTATCACTAATAGAAAGTCTAATAGATTTTGAACTCAAAAGCTCTCTAACCTGGCGCATACCACATTTTTGTTGGTTTGTGAGGTTGGAGCTTCTTTTTCGTTTTTGGTAGTGATTAAGTATGCGGAGAATTTCAACGAACGAAGATCTGTACCAACCTCGCGTCAGCTTAAGAAGATCAGTTTATAAGATCTCATAAATAAAGATGCTGAGATATTTGCAAAACTCCGGACCGCAGGGCTCATACGTTCATTGCCGATTCGGGCTCTCCAGATCAATCCCGTTGACGGGTGATAGCTGTGGCAAAGATCGATAGAACCAGCTGAGAGACAGGCGAAACGAAGGACCCGCATGGTGTTGTGGTGAACGCGTTAGCCGAAGCAAAGAGTAGTACTGCATTTGTTCACCACCGTAGTCACCTACGGTCCGGAGTTTTGCAAATATCTCAGTATCATTGTGGTTGTTTACAAATTACTTTGCCATGTAAGTAAACGAGCTGACGAGTGTTGATAATCTTGAACGGTATGATGGTTGCTTATTTGTTCACATTTCATTCGCTGAATCTTTTCTTATAAAGCTTTCCAGCCCATAGTATTACTTTTTGAAGTCATCACTTTAGAAGAGTTTTAATAATTCCAATATTTGCGGTCGGAATTTAGGAAGGTGAAAGCGGCGCTAACAATGAAACGGTCATAAATACTTGAATGGAGATTTTTTTAAAATTATTCTCAAGGCTTTAGAAATCCTCTACGCACTCAAAGGTTCTTTTTTTTCGGGGAATACTTTGTTCACCTGTCTGATCTGAATTCTCTGTTCAAGAACAAAATAGAGATCTGAAGAAAAGTCCCACCGATGCGGTTGGGAAGAGATACGTTTCAGGATGGAGATCCGCTATTAAGGAATGTTTTTGATGGTTTGCAGATCAACCTTTGTCGTTAACCAAAGCAAAAAAGTGTAGTTATCCGTCAAAATTTGGATCTGATGAATCCATGAGAAACATAGATCCGACTAACAATGTAGAATAGTTTTCAGATGAAAGTCTCAAAGCTCAGCATAGTTACTGTAGGGTGTGGGAACAACAGTAGGTAGAGATACTATGCAACAATGCACGCACGCATAATCACTGAATATATCCTGCCCTGTGCCAGCTAAGTTCCTCATCTCTCAGTGGTCAACAAATTGCACGACGCGTGTCTAGTAGGGTTTCCTACGCTGTATAAATTCCTGCCAGTTCCATGTGATAAAAACTTGGAAACGCTCTAGCAGAGCTATACCAGGATTCCAGAGTAAATGAGCTCAACTGCCATTCGAAGGTATTCACATATGGAGGGTTTGTAGACAGCGATCCAAATGAAAGAAGTGCTAGGATCTGCACAATATATGTCGTTGGGCTATTTGAATAAGTAAATTAACAGGATAGTTACCTTCGATTTGTTTCCAAATACCCATACGAAGCATTTTCTATGGAAAAATAAACCATAAGACGACTACAGTTTATAATCTAACACCTCAGATACCCGAAATCATCTGTCATTTTTCTGTTTCAGTCCGCCGGATGATGACATTCCACTTCCTCAGCTGAGGTGTGATGTGAATCCTTTACCATCAAGTAAAGGAGAGTCCAAGAAGTTCGAACCTGTCACCAGCCATAGTTGTTCGAAGGCCGTAGTGACGGCTGTCGTTGTGGTGATCATCATGTTACTCCTGCTTGTTCTACTAGTATATGCTTGATTGATTTGTACATAAGACAAAATACAACGAAAGGTCACGAAATTAATGAAAAGTCGACGAAAGAAATCGTATCAGTTTGCATTAGCGGGCGAATGCCGCTCGCGTGGCGAAATATTGGAATACCAGAACTGAATAGAAAAACTGGGACGGATCTTCCCAGCCGAAAATCTCTTCCAGGAAAACTGGTTTAGTATACTTGATGATTTTAATGGACTACTTTTTCCATACACGTGACTCTGAACAGATCACATAATTAGCTTTTTTCCTCAGTTATTGTGCTTTTGTTAAAAATTGCTTATAACTGAGAGGTTCATGGATCGATAGTTATTTTCACTATGGCCAAGTGAAAACAAATCATTAAAGTTAGTGGTATTGTTAAATATGCTTGTAAATCTTCGTAATGTAAAATCATTGTTGGTATAATCGCTCGGGTTTTTCTCTGATTATTCCTTCAGTCGACAATTGTAAGCTTTTATATACTACCGTATACCGTTGTGATATGTCCGTATATTATGAGTTAGAATGCTTCCCTAAAACTGAGATGGAACGCTGTCGGTTTTACTCTACAGGCAGTATTTTTAAGTGACTTTTAAATCAATAAATTTTTATCTTCCATGGATGATGTTGTATGTGTAATCATGCTTCCATGAAATACATTTAAAATTCCAATGATCAACATCAAATACAAAACAGAAAGACACAGTCAGGCACATAAAATTCTCCAGATAATGATGTAAAAAGAGATCTAGCAGTCTGTTCGGACTTTGTAAACATCTGAAACGATCACAGACAAGGCTTTTTCTATTATGAATTCCATCGTAAATCTATCTGCTTGAGAAGCGTCACACTTGACTGAGAATTAAGCATAGATGGATTGGATGAATATGTGATAAACCTCCTTGAGACTGTGCACTGGATTCACTACTGGGTTAGACAGAAGCGCTAGCGAATTCTTAGCTCCTCCGAAAACTCAACACATCATAATTATAGGTAAGGGGCGATTGGAGTCCGAGATTAATCGGAACTTCAAAGGAAATACAAAACGAATCAATGAGTCCCATTAGGCAAAGAATGAATGGTAAAAATATAGTCAAAGCAGACTAAAAGTGAGAAAAACACTATGGTGATGAAGCTGAACAGAATGAGCAGCACACGATCGATCACATTTGCCAGATATTCCCATTCCAGTGCACATCTGAATAGGAATTCTGATTAGCTAATGAGAAGGAAACAGTATAGTAGCAACTAAAATGCAAACGTATCAAGGAAGCAGAAATAAAAGATATTGAGGAAAAATGTGGACAGCTTTTCTTCATTATTGGACTCCATGAAGGATAGGAGGTGAACGTCAACGACACTGTATAAGTTGTACGTGCTGCGAGTCGCAAGCTCCTTATACAACACGAAGGAGCAATAAACATGTGCGGCTTCTCGATTCAGCAGCTGATGACACTCTTAAAGGAGTGCCTAAACTGCTCAATCTTCCGATGGCCTTGGAGGTATTACGCACAAATGAGTGGGCTAGCAATGGGACAACGACTGGCACCAAGCCTTGCCATTGCATTCATGTCTAAGGTGGAAGCGCCAGTATCGACCTCGGTCCGTTACTCTACTGTAGATATATAGATGACTGCTTGGTCATTTGTTCAACAGAAGAGAAAACTGACAGGTGTTTCGAGTTGTTGAATGAACAGTCAGAAATAAATTAAATTCACCCGAGAGCAACCGAAAGAAAACTGGCTTCCATTACTGAACGTGCAAATTAACCTGCCAGAAAATGGTCACATTACGAAGTGGTACCGAAAACCAAGTAGTAAAAACATCTTGGTTCATTACCTCTCCTCTCACCTCTCTCACACGAAAAGGGCACTTGTAAGAAACATGTTTCCAACAGCAAGCAACGCGTGCACAGGAAGGGAGCAGAGAGAGGAGTTCCGGAACTTGGCGCGGGAAATAGCCACTTTTAATGGCTACGAAACTGCAGCTCAGAATAGGTGTAGAGCAAACCACAGGCCCCCTCTCAACGATGACTCTGACAACAATAAGGTCCCATTTATCCTACCCTTTATTTCAAATGAGGCAAGTGCAGCTATAAAACGCTGTTTAAGAAGAGTCGGTCTAGGGAATTCGTTAACGATAATTGAAATGCCACCGAGTAATCTAAGACGCCAGCTAGTTCGTAACCGCCTATACGGTCGTCTATTTGCAACGCAAAATTGCATAATTTGTCCCAATGGAATGAAATATTCGGTGGAAAACTCATTGAAAGCGGTGAGTGTGCAAAGAAGCTATTCTGTGTGACTGCATGAGTTCGGGTACAGTCTATCTGATCTCTTGTAAAGCGTGCGGGGACGAATAAGTTGGCGAAACGGGTAGACCACTCTGTGTCCGTATAAAAGAACACCTAGTCGGCAAACGTAAACCAAATACTCCATTAGGCACGCATAGGAGACATAACGGAGAAGATGTTGAAGTAGGGGTTACGATCTTCGCACAGGAATCAAACACACAAGCGCGTAAAACTCTTGAGGCATTCCGGATTACTTCTAAGAAACCGAAAATGAACCGCAGGGAGGAACGCCTTATTATCACGCGTGATATTGGGCAGTATATAAGCCTGTTATTCTGATGGGTTAGGAACATTATGATTCCACGTGAATTCTGTGCGGATAGTGCCCACGTGAAATATTCAGTGGAAGACTCGTTGAAAGCGGCGAGTGTGCAAAGAAACCATTCTGTGTTCAATGTGATTGAAATCTTCGTTTAGCGTTTTCTCTGTTTGGTTATGGATGTGTTTGGCAGTGTAGATCGCAGTCAACTTGACTTTTCCAGGCTCTGAGGAAGGAAACGTCAGCTTGTACGTAAACAAGGAAATAGCACCTCGTGTTTGCTAAGAAGAAGTAGAAAGAATTATTCAACCAATGCTGAGATTAATAGAAAGTCGGTCGTGGGAGTTACTGTACAAGTTACTTCTCACTTAGATATTTCTTTCGGTTCAGAAAAATGTTGAATCGATTCTTTGTCAAGGAATTTAGACCGGTCAGATGAATCCAGGACTGGAATAAAATTGAATGTCAGGCAGCACTCTATTGTAAGTAGGGGCAACGGCTCAATGCTGCAATCACCAATATCTCCTCGTAGCTACTGCTCAAGTGGTCCTACAGAAAAGCTTTTACTCCATTTTCACTATTCTATATTATGCTTGCCCTGTTAAGGTATTCCGTCTCTTTTGAGACCACTGAAATTGCTTAACACTGTAAATAGCACAAATTTTAAAAAGAATATCTAAAATTTGAGCACGGTTGGTAATCTTCGGGCACAAATTTGCAATCGTATGCGTCGCCACACCAGTAGTCGTCAAAGTAACTTCGCTGAGTACCACTCAGGTCTCCATTGATCTTTAGCACGTTTCAGAATTAAACAGTTGGCTTCCTACGCTCTTGGAATACGTACAGAGCTAAGATCAATCACGAATCCTAGGGCTTATCCTAGAGCTAAACTCTTGTTCCCAGGAACGGCTTTCTAGTAACCTCGGTAATGGAACATGAATGAGTCGCTTTCTTGTTCAGCAATCGCTAGGTTGTTAAACAGCATACATTTACTTCCACAGAAAAACAAAATACGATACAATACTAGCTGACGTTTCGGCAATATCACCTTCTTCAGAGCCTGAAAGGGTATGCTGAAATACAATCTACTAGGCCAAACGCTTCAACAACACTTTAAAAAAGGCAAGACGAAAAACTATGTGGTAGTTACGTGATCAACAGCTTCTCGAAAAACTCCCCGCTTTTTTCGTGACTTCCAATGACGAAGATTAGAACAGCTGATTATAGTCGCATGTGGTTGATGACTGCACCATCTCACATCAGAAATTGATGCGAACATACGGGGTCAGGTGTAGGGCTTTTGGCATTTATCCAAAAAGCATCAAGAAGGTTTAGCGCTGGAGTTTTAGCCTCCTGTGCGAGGATATTGAATCTTACTTCAAAATCATCTCCGCTATGCTTTTGTATCTTATGCGTGCCTAGTGGGGTGCTTCGTCTTAGTTTTCGTTTGCCATCTAGGTGTTCTTTTATACGGATACACAAAGGTTTGCCCGTTTCGCCAATATATTCATCTCCGCAATTATTACAAGAGATCAGGTATATCGTACCTGAACTCATGCAATTACCGTCCCTGCCGTAAGGGCAAATTACGCAATTTATGGTTTCACACAGACAGTCATACAGGCGGTTGCGAACTAATTGGCAACGTAGAGTAGCCTGAAAAAGGCGATACTGCCAAAGCAACAGCTAGCGTTGTATTTTATTGCGTTTTTCTATGGAAGTAAATGTATGCTGTTTAACAACCTCGCAATTGCTGAACAAGAAAACTAAACTGCTGTATACAATGCAGCGGAGTCCGTGATAAGCATAACACAAATCATTCGCAAGTAAATAAGCCTAAGCTTCCGTCAAATGATAGGTAATCTTACAACATATCTAGCGGACCGCAAAAAAGACATGAAGAATGAAATAAACAGCCTAGATTAATCCATTAAAAATGCACCATGCACTTGGTTCCACAAAATATCACAGGAGCGATTGAATGCATATGGAGCTTATCTAGTGAATTAAGTCGAGAACCAATCTGTTGACGTCAGACGGATGAGAGGTCTGTTTGATTTGCCTGGAACGCGGGGTCATACCGAATATCAAGTCCACTTTGCATGGTACCATTGACCGCTGCGCTAAATCAGCCATATGATTCAAGTACAGCAAAAAATATGTGAAGACCTTGTATCACCAAGAACCAGAACTTATTCATCAACGCTGAGGTTAATAGAAACCGCCGAAACGTCGGCTACTGTACCCTAATAAATTCTGTAATACCAACCTCGTGTCTGCCTACTGAAGAAAACATTAAATGGGAATCACTGATTCTAATTTGTCAGAAAAATTTAATGGCAGCATACAATGTACGCCATAAAATTATAACCTATACAAAAATTGCAGCATCGTCTCATTTCATCTCACGGGAGTCAGCTGAACTCCCACCTTTTCTTCCGTATCATGTTTCCTAGTGGTTGCAGATAGTGGTCAATGTCTCCTACAGTATACATCCCTTCATCGTCGAACTGATACATCTTGCATATTCCCACCATCAGATGACTCTATAGAGGACCCCTGGTAGAGTGTGCGAGAAAACCACTCCACCATCGACATGTGGGTGTAAGCGCATTGCAATCATATTTCCACGAGATTTATCCGTTTTAAGTAAATGTTATATCAAATTATGGTGAAAGAAAAAGAGGTCGAACTCGATCAAGTCGTTAAACTTGGCTTGTAAACTCCTATGAATCTCACCCACCTCCTTCCCATTTTGTGTCGTTTGATACTACGAGCGTGATTCGTGAGAGGTTTGATGATGGAGGCTTGTCGTTCTCTTTCTTTCTCTCGTACCTTAAGAAGCAACAACGGCGTCATGACGCAGACTTGAATAATGGAAAATATAGGAATCAGAACGTACCTGACTTGCGTATTGTCGAGTAAGTGTTGCAAGTCTGGTGGTATAAGAATATGACGACGTATCCGAAGCGTTAGACGAAATTGAACCGAAAAATGCTCGTGGACGTGGAGGCATACGCTAAAATTGTGAGATTTACAGACTACTGAAAAGCTAAGCTATCACCACAAGATCAATGTATGAAGAACAACTGGCAAAAACTTCAGTCATTTCAGGAATATAAGCAAACCGGAACGAATGTAGAATTCTACCACTACCAAATATAAACGAAATTAGTCACTATTAAGATAAAAAGGATGATGAGTAGGATCCATGACTGCGATTAAACATTCTGAAGCGCTAAATGAAGATCTTCTCCATTTAATTGTTTTCAGAAAAAAAACTCGATGTATAAATCAGTCTATTATCCTTTACAGATAATCTGTTAACAAGCTGGTGGTGACATCGAAAGAATGAGGCGGTCTGCTTGGACCAGAAGCAATGAAGGCATGAGAGTGTCAATGTCAAACAAACAAAGTACGTAAGGATATTGTTGACTCCGTAATTAGACCTTAGATTCCATATCTTTCATAAACACAACAAACCTGATAAACTTTAGAAACTACTTGTTTTTATTTCTAAACGAGAAGAACGTCGTATCTAAAAGCGAGTAAGAAATTCTATGAACACAAATATCGTTAGAAAACGACATTAGTAAAAATTGTCAGATACCAAATTTTTTATTTCACATCTACTGGGCTAAACCAAGCACTTCCTGCATTTGCTTCGTTTCTCCGCAGCCATCATACACGGAGGTCCTCGAGATTTTCGCGCGTGGGTTCGACTGCTGCCTGAGGACTGTTGTGTTCTTCATGAGTGTCGTGGAATGCTGGACGGGTTGATTCTCCCCGGAGACCTGAGATAGCACGGCTAGAGCATTCCTAATTGGATTGTGGAGCATGAGCTGTTCCTAGACAAGCCGCCCGGTATCAATATCTTAATCTCAGTGCGATGAGATGCAAGGTGATTCCGGGGCAGAGCCGAACCAGTGCTGTGCTCATAGTGAACAAGCATCGCTGCCACTGCGCCACCCACCCTCCCAGACGTTTTAAAATTTTTTATGGCTTTCCTGCATTTAAGGTACAGAGGCGATACTGCTGAAACGTCAGCTAGCATTGTATTGTATTGTGTTTTTATGGAAGTAAATGTATGCTGTTTAAAAACCTCGCGATTGCTGAACAAGAAAACGACACATAAGGTACAGATTCCAAGATCCCTTTTCCTTGGATTTCTGTCTTGCATCAGTCATCCACAAGGATCTTCAGATTTATCTGTATACATACGTTCTCACGAACTGCTCCTGTTGAGCTGATGCGGGTTTGGAATAGGTTGTTGTTATTATAATTATTATTATTGTTGTTGTTCGATAAAGGCGTCTCGGTGACTTCGCCTTCCTTAGCATTCGGACGTATTATACGCAAAAATAGACTTATAATTCGCTGAAGAAAAAAATCCATCTTCAGATTTGCTTGCTAGTTCAGCCGCTAGAGAACGTTTTTCCCATCTTCGTGAATGTCGGTGAATGCCATTGTGTATGATATTTCTAGGTTTCCAGAAAAGGTTTTCTACAGCGTTTCCAGATCTTCATCACAAGCGGTCATTAGCCTTTACGTATAGAGCCGAGCTTCTCCCATATATGTTTGGTACTAATTTGTCGTCCTACATTCGGCTTCCACATCGTCTTTGAGCGATCGGTTACTTTTACATTCCTACTTCCGTTTCTGATTTCGGTTTTAACATCTCTCCGAATCAACCAGTAGGAAGACCGAGCGATGGATTCGTCGCCGAAAACACACCTCCTTCTGATCCATATCGTGGTGAAGACTTGGATACGCCCTTACAAGGTTAAGTCAGGATTCCAGGGAGGACCAAGTTGCACGACCAGCAATAGGCCAGCCTCAGTACCCCGCACACTGGGTGTTCCCGCCTATAACGTCAGGCGGTGAGACGACTGGTGAGAGGCCAGAAAATCTCGGGTTACGCAGAACGTCATTGGGACCAGATCTGACGAACACACGCACAGCACGCCATGGAGATTGTTTCTTACTATGCACGTATAATGCCAGAACACTCTCCACAGACGCCGATCTTTTCTTGAAGCTGCAGATCGCATTAAATTTCATGTGATCGCATTACAAGAAATAAAAATCAAGAAGACCGACATACACCAACTAAACAACGGAACCCTTGTGATCCGTGGAGAAAAGGTTCCGTCACGAAATATCGGCGGCGTAGGCTTTGTCGTCCATCCGTCCATTGTCCATGTCGTCGACTCGACTCATACGTAATCCTTTCACCTCGCATAGCCGTCCTCCGTCTTCAACTATCGCATCATAAGAAGATCACTATCATTAACTGCTACTCACCGATCGACGCAGCTGATGAGAACGAATTAAATGCGTTTTACTATCAGTTGGAGGAAGTCATCCACAATGATAAAGCATATCATAAATTTGTTGTTGTAGACTTCAACGTCAGAATAGGAAAGGCCAACGAGAGCGAATACAGGGTCGGAACTTTGGATTAGGAGAAAGAAATGAGAATGAGAACCGTCTCGCACGACTCCTGTCAGCAGCACGTCTCTTCCATGGGAACTCGTTCTTCCAGAAGAAATAAAGCCGCCGCTGGAGATGGGAGTCCCAACAGCATGACTCATGTGGAGATCGACCATATCCTGACAAATAGAAGATGGTGCCTACTTGAGACATCGGTAGTCCCGTCATTCTGTACTGGTTCCGATCACCGCCTTCTTCACGCGAAGATTCGAATCAGCCGCAAACTGGAAAAAACTCTCTTCATCGACCACGAGGAAAAAGTTTAGCTGTATACGACCAGTACATTCTGAACGAAGTCCTGTCCAAACGTGACTGGCAGATTAAAGAAGACCTGACCGAAGACTACGAGCTGCTTGTCGAAGGACTGAAAAGTTGTGCCAAGTTAGCTTCATTTCCTCAAGTAAGAAGATCGGATCGCATCACCATGGAGTTCACTATCACTACTAAGGAGTTGCTCGAAAAGTGAAGGAAACTGAAACTTGACCCTACTGCAACACGTTTAACATGGCTGGTAATAAATGCCACCTGCCGAAGAGCTTTGCAGGAAGATCTACAATGGTACAAGCAGAAGAAAATACTGCAAGGAGCAGAGAAAAGAAGCAGTCTGAAAAAATGCCGTCGGGCTTGTGTGATTATAATGTTCCGTTGTCAGCCCTGATGAACAAAGATGGGATCGTCAAAACTTCCCGCCATGATTTGGAATTAATAGCGGAAACGTTCTACACCAAGCTTTCTCGTTCCACAATCTCCATCTCGGGCCCCAATATCCCCGTTGGAGAAAAACCACCTGGAATTCTTCCGTCGGAGGTTCGAGTTGCAATAGAAAGCATGAAAAGAGGCACAGCTCCAGAACCCAATAATATCACCGCCGATTTCCTTAGAGCTAGAGGCCACAATTTCCATGTACTTCTCGCAGATCGTATAACAGGCTACCTTCAAAAGGGAAAAGTCCTAGACCAGTGGAGGACGTCGCGCACGGTCATCCGGGCCAAGAAAGAGACCGAAGGGATCTTCGTACCTATCGCCCCATATGCTTGTTAAATGTACTCTACAAGCTCTTCACGAAAATTATCCTTTCGCGCATATCAAGGATATTAGATGAGGCGCAACCAGTCGAGCAGGCAGGATTTTGAAAAGGATTTTGCTGCATGAACCACATCCAAACCGTGTCCATGGTCATCGAAGTTTGTCGGGAATACCACTTGCCTCTAGTCCCAACCTTTGTCGACTATGAGAAAGCGTTTGACAGTGTCGAAACGAATGAAATCCTATCAGCGCTCGTCGATCAGGGAGTGGACCCATCCTACATAAGGACTCTGTCCGACTGTTATCGGAACTGCACTGCGAAAATACAGCTTTTCCATCGACCACTTACAATAGCTATGAGAAAAAGGGTTCGACAAGGCGACATAATATCGCCAAAGCTATTCAATGCCGCACTGCAGTGGATAATGAAGTTACTCTATTGGGATGAGAAAGGCATACGTATTGATGGAAAATCCCTATCAAACCTTCGTTTTGCCGACGACATTGTCATCTTCTTAAAAAGTACTATCGAAGCAGAGGTGATGATCAACGAGCTCAACTAAGCGGAGAAAAAAATCGGACTTCGCATAGATCAAAAAAAGACCCAGTTGATGAAAAAACCATGGTGCGAAGGCGTAAAAATTGAATTTGATGGCCCTCTCATTGCAGAGACCACCTCGTAAGTTTACCTTGGACGATCAATGAACATGGAAAACAGTATGAAGGAGGAACTAGCAGCTTGGACCGCATTCGGGCCTCTCAAAGAAGCCACCCACCGACTGAATGACCCGAAAATCCGCGCTCATCTCTTTGATTCTACGGTCCCCCCAGCGTTCTGTTATGCTGCAGAGACCTAGGTTGATACTTCAACTACATCAAGAATGCTTCGCATTACTCACAGAGCGCTTGAGCGATGTCTTTTGAAATATAACTGACACTCTCAATATGTAACCGGAATGCGAAGCTCTGACCTTCGAAATCTGTCACATCTTCGGGATTCAGGAGAATATACATCGACAGCGAAACATAGATGGGCCGGCCACATAATGAGAAAAACAGACAACAGATGAACGAAAAGAGCAGTAGAATGGTCTCAAAGATAATACAAACGTCCCCTTGGACGATTATCTAGACGTTGGGCGGACGTGTTCGTAAACAAAGTCAATCAGCTGCACCCTCAGCTGTAGTTGTTTTATAGATCACGGTATGAGACTCGCAAGCGCTACCATGCTCGAACAAGACCACCACCATGGACTACGATTGCGAGAGAAAGGAGCGAATGGCACATGTGCTGGTGTCCGCACAGCTCGTGAAGACGGACTGTCCAAGTAAGTAAGCAAGTAATGTGCCGTCCTCGGCGGGATAAGAAGTTTTGGATGAACCTGGGCGGTTGTGTGCAGTGCCAACCACGGACCAACACGCTTCTCAGATGACATCTAATGTAATGAAAAAGCATTTAGATATATTATTACAACAAAGATAAAATTAATTCCATAATTTTAGGAGTCTGTTATAGTTTAAGTTTGCAAAACTCAACAGAAAGAGATCTGAGTTTGAAGTTATGTACAAGTGTTTAAACAAAAGAATACTTAGAGATTCAAAACATGAAATAGAGGAGGAAAAAGAGTGAAAATATGTACACACTGCCTTACCGATATGGGATCCATCCGCTGAGCAAGCAGTGGGTCGAGTCGTGACATAGAGATACGACGTTCTTCGACCACACCGAATTCATGCCAGAGCTCGGTGAGTGCGCATGGTGGACGAAGTATGAATGTGTCCACAAACCAGTTATGCACCAATTGGCGTAACCAACGCGATAAAGGACGGTTACGACTTTTCTGACTGTGAATGGCTAAATACGACATTATTAGAAAAGTATCAAAAAATCCACCCATCTGAATTTTTAAGGTGGTTTAGTTCAATGGCACGGTGAAAGAACTGTCAACAGGATCGAGTTCAAATCAACTTCCGTATGGCAACGCATTCATAGACATATATAATATTACAATAATATTTATTCATAAGTGATCGATTGTCACTTGGCCGCATTCTCATTTTTCCCTACGTCTTCCCATGTATGCAGTGCTGCCTCGTAGTAAAAGCTCAGTTGTAACTTTGAATCTGTGACAGTAACGATAACTAACTAATTGGCGCCTAGACCTCATTTTTAACTCATCATGTTTCTTTGGACAATAGGAAGAAATCCCTGCGTTTGCATTCGATTACTACTACTACTGTAGAATACTGACGATAACGATAATAGGAAGACGAAGACGTCGAAACGTTAGCCGAAAATAAACATCATTATCAACCTCGTGTAAGCTCATCAAAGAAAGAATACATATTGACGATAAACCGCCAATCCAGTAAAATAAATTTCCTGAACTGTCAATAAGAATGATTAATTTTACGTTCACGATTCTAGTTTTAAATGGCATATCTTACTTAGATTAGAATAATAACCAAAAAGGAGGAACAAATCATCTTTGGGAAGAGATGAGAAAGAATTGAACACCTATTAATAAGCTTAAATCTCGCCTAAGAAGATATTACTCCAACTCAGTGAGGACGGGTTAGGATCTGCTTCATTGAGGAATCTCCAACCAGTTTACCGCAATGCTGACTTGGAAGACCCCAAGCGAGGTCAAACGCAGAGTGAACCATGTAGTTTTCCCGAGAAGAAGATGAATTCAATAAGGGATGGATTACTCCTACCTACTGTGGTGGATTGACGTGAGTCTGCCTCATCGATAGCCGTAAAAAGAAAAAATCCCATTCCAATGAGCTTAAAAGAGTCCTATTAAGCAACATTGAATGTCATGAATACGGACGTTGGTAAGACTTCTGGCTACTCCACGTTGCCCAAATCTAGAAAAACTATAGTGACAACAAGTATTTGCAATTGATGCATGTCAGTACTGAAGGTCTTCATTGAAGGCCCGATGATACAAGGTAAGTATGATGTGGCAGGAATGGCAAACAAAAGAGGATAGCAGACGTTGTCCTCCTAACGGTTTACCGCCTCATCGTAACTGGGAGATGTTCCTGGGTGTCGAGCTGCGATGAACGGCGGGTGGATTCATCCTCCTGGAAAGGTTTCTCTAGCTGAGAAGGATTCCGGCGTTTCCGTCAGGAAGCCCAGCAAAGAGTAAACCAATACCAGGATCCACCACCATCCTGGTATCAAAGTTGCATGGTGACAAATCTCCCTCTGATCCACAAGGGCTGCGACTGCCTGTGGTGATGAAGACCTCGGCAAACTTTGGTCAGGCTGACCTCGGGACTCCAAAGAATGGCTAAACCAGCGAAGCTCTGAAAAATGGAGATTATGCTGGAGCCCGCACAACCCGTGAGGACGGGTCATCCAAGTATCCAGGTGAGCAGACGTTGTCAGTGATACCAGAAATAAGCTATTTTGGAACACAGATGAGGAGTTGGAGAACAAAAGAGCTGGTGCTTTTGTCAAACGTGAGCTCAACCACGTCAAATCTGGATGAGTCACGACTCCAGCCGGACGTTTCCGTTGAAGAGATGTGGATCAATGCTGACTTCTGTTTTCAGCCTCAAAAGAAAGCAACGACAAATACGTGGTCAACATATTTTATATTAATTTTCAGAAGATCTCTACAGAAGATCCAACCTCATATATGGTCATCGTCAACAGCTTCAATGGACAGACTTGCTTAGAAGGAAAGCCCGATGAAGTTCACGTAAGGAGTGCCGACCGGAGTAATGAAAAGTGAGAGGCTGCCTAAAATTCCATGATGACCAGAATGTGGAACTTCGCTGTCAAGGTTGAACGTGACAGTCACCCAACAGGGTGTGCTGTAAAGAAGTAGACAATATTATAGCAAATTGAAGGTTCTGCTTAACGAAAAACAGTATTTCTACAGCTGGTGAATGTTAGAGCTGAATGTCACCATTCAAGGAAAAATTCCTAAAACCATCCTAAATTCCGATTGATTGACTCTATTGAACGGTAGCATTAATGTTATAACAGGGTCGTTTAGTAGTTTTAGAAAGGTCTTAAAGAGAGCGAGAATTCCAAAACTGAAAGGAGACGGCTCTTTCTATAAATCCTGAACCGACAACGCAAGGTGTAGCAAGAGGTTTAGAAGAAAATCCGCAGCACCAACCGAAATTTCGCTAATTAGAAATCTAAGAATATCGCCTTCTGTCACAACGAATGCCTACTGGTCTCCTATCCACGGAATGCTTAGCCATTTAGATGGCTCCCTTTTTCCAAATTCATCACGTTGGTATAGAAGTGCACAGCATTCAGCCCTGAGAGAGCCTGATACAAACATCCCAAGACCTCATCGTCTGTCCTCGTCGGCTTGGTTTCTCAAACGACACCTATCAAAATGTAAGCCCTTCATTCGATGGAAAACCAGCGTGAGTATTTGTACTGCAAGTGAAATCGGATAACATTGGTAATTAACGTTAAATCTACCTTAAATCTACTTGCCATCTGTCATCAACAAGCTTTTCACTCTACTCATCATCAGTTTTGCCATAGAGATAGATAAAAGATAACCATGCAAGCAAACAGGATTTCGAGAAAGGTTATATCCCGAAGACGACGAAATTCTTTGGAATATCGCAGGAGAAGGGATAGCTCTAGCTCACTGGTGCTGTCCAAAAGAAAGCTGCTGCACGTCATATAAAGTGAACAACAAAGAAAGAAAACTATGAAGAGGACAAAGTGAGCATAAACATTGGTTAATGTGGAACAAGTATTCAATTAACAACACTGTCAATCGCTCGAGAAACTGTAACTTATTGATCAGTGCGGAAGAGAACTGAAAATCGATCTTGACGACTAAGAATACTCCTTGTCTCATAAATGAGAGAGGACATCTGGTTTTTTTTATTTTATATGATTCGTGGCATACTAAGCGCGTAGATCTTGGCAATTCTGTCACTCGATTCGTTTCCTTGCTTCCATCATCCATGGAAGGTCTTTAGATTTTCACTTTGGTTCGTCTGTTGTCTGAAGATTGTGGGTTTTCTCTATAAATGGCGTTGAATGTTAGTCGAATGGATTCTCCCTGGAACCCAGCAAACACTCTTACTCCGATGTGCCGGATCAGCGAAGAACATGATGGGAAAGAATCGTTAGCGAACGGTTCCCATAGGATTTCAAGTACACAAAAAAGGACCAGCGAATCAATAGTCGTCCTTCTTCATAAAGAGCTTTAAAGCGAGAACACTATTTGTTCTCAAGGATAGCATCATTTAAGTTAAGCGGCTCATACAGCTTTAGTTTCGATGACGAATATTTTTAAAACACTTCAATTCAAGCAATATCTATTGAATAAAGAAACGTACCAAGGACGATTGTCGCCGTTAGTGTTCCTACGACAATCAGTACGATTATGGCTATGTAGTACCAGCCTAATAAAAATATTTAATTACCAGTCATAATAGGAAATAGAAGTAATGAAATTTGACACTGGCATTGGAATGCTGGATGATGGCAGTAATATGTGAGGCTGACTAAAGCCGATTTTGGTCAATCCTACTGTACGTGATTAATGACGCATGAATAACCGTTTTTCAGTCATAATTTGCGATGATGGGTGTAGTGCAGCGGTCAGAGAAGCCTTGCGAAACACATGGGCTGCGGTTCGGTCCGCGCCAAGGTTGAATCAAGTTCTCCATTCCTACTGGGTCAGCTTATTAGTATAAAACTTGTTAACTACAATATTGATACATCGTTAGATACCCGTAAAATTATTGTACAGATCAAATGCACATTCATTCAGCTCTATGATGCTCACTGGAGTCGGTTAAACGATAAGTCCCTAAGGTATTGTTTAACGCCGAACCTTTTATGCTTTATCCTTTTTCGACCCAAAAGTGAGGAAAGTTTACTTAGCCCAGGCTGGGTTTCCAACCAACAATTACATTTGTAAATGTGTTACCTCATTCGAAACATCACTGATAAGTGCGTCACCCAAGGACACTTCCAAGCATATACTATTCAAATAAATAATACTTTGTGGATCGAAAACAGCTTTGCCATATTACGACTAGGTTTCTTTCAAATCGATGGCGCTTCCACGGCTAGGTCACCTTTAGTTGCACCACCTAGGATGGCGAACCAATCCTCCGTTACAGATGACTTACTGGATGAGAGTGTTAAGATCAACAAAGCTTTATTTCTGTCGAAGAAATAGAACACTAAAACACTATAAACTTAAGGAATAAGCAATTCCACGATTAAAAATGGGCTAGTTTGCGTGAATGGCGCACTTCCGTGGGATGGCCAAAAAAGGAAAACTATCGTGAATCTTTTAGTAGCACTTTAAAGTATGTATCATAAAATGACGAACACCATTTCGAAATCACTTTTAGCCACCAAATTCAGCGCCACCAAATTTGAGAGCTAAAGAAAGTTAAAGATTATTACGGTCTTTTACACGTAACCTTTATAAGTATAAAGACGATGAGAGGACAAGGAATTACGCTTTGAACTATCTCCTAGGTAAGCACCATGCATTCAACTCTGTTAAGTAAGGTATAGTTGAAGAAGTGTATTCTTGGCCCATACAGTGACTAAGGAGAGCTCGATGCATCAAGTCAGTATTTTTATTCTTTCAGATCATTCTAGCAACAAATAACTAAACTCGAAAGGATGCAGAACTTGTGCAGTCCTAGCAGTAAAACTGCGATTTTGTACCAGATCAACTGATACTACATGTGGTCTACACAGACTTCCGCAGCAAAATGAATAAAAATATGTTTTAGAGCTAATTTTAGTAGTTTGACTTTATAATTTCTTTTATTTTATATCACCCGTCTTCACGTCTACCGTGCGGGTCCTCGCACTTCTCACATTCTACTCGTTTCCTCGCATCCATCATCCACTAAGGTCATCCGACTTTTTATGTGTAGCTGCTGCTTGAGGATTTTCATTTCATCTTGAATGTCGTAGAAATGCTGGTCGAGCAATTCTACCTGGAGTCCTGTGATAGGAGGGCTAGGGCGTTCTCAATTAGATTTCAGGGAGTGATTTTTTCCCAGAGAAGTCTGGTACCAGTTTCCCGATCCGGGGGGATGAAAGGTTTGGTTGATCCGGAGTGGAATCGAACTAGCACGATGCTTGTAATAACCGACATCACTACCACTGTGTTATCCTCCCCTATGGTAGCTTAATATGTGATCTAAACAGAATTCTGCGAAAAATTGTTTCAGCACTTGGAAATATTTTGCACTCTATGTTGAGTCTATTTCAGGGTCTTTGTTTACCACAAACGTAATGACTTAAGTGCAGTAACAGTTAAATTCAATGTTGTGACTTTCATTTAGTGTCCATTATTTTTTCATGGTAAAATGAAAGGGTAAACGACAAACCTCTCGGCGATGATCTATCTCTGAGGGATGTGCCATTCATTCGACATCATTAAGCATCATTTGGAGATGATTTAATGCATATCTGGCCCTTACAACAACTCGTGGTGGCTTACCGATGTATCGAGCGAGTGCTACTATCCTCCCTAGTAAGTCTGGTGCCAATTTGCCGACACTGGACGGATGAAGGGCTTGGTGGGCCATGGACCCGGGAATCGATCCCATGTGTGTTGCAGGGCGCCTCCGACCACTGCGCCACGCACGACAGCGCGCCTCCACATGACAGAATATGATGTGAAATACAACCAAAAGGTGCTTAGATATGGGTAAAACTCAGAACGTCAGGTGAGCTTCGAATCCGTGACTACCTTTTACGGGAGACCCATGCGGTATCCACCACACCAACCGAAGCCCTTGGCTTGCCATTCGCTTAGCCAGTTCTGAGTAGTAAATAAAAGTTAAAACGTGCTTCAACTTAGGTGGGTCCAGTGCCGAGTTGTGCTCCCCAGATTATTTCCGTTGAGGGTGATTGCTAGAAGCACCGCTACGCTAAAAAAAACTGGCTGAGAGAAACGAAAGTAAGCGCCTCGATTGGTGTGATCGATAGTAGGTGCGCTCCACGGAAAGGTTAATCGTGGTGTTTAACGTTTTGTTTTCTGCCTTCTATAATTTTCATGGCAGGTTACTAAGTAAACGAAATACAACCACAACGTTGCTGAGATATTTGCAAAACTCTGGACCGCAGGTGTCTATGGTGGGGAACGAACGCGCTATTGTCCTTTCCGGGGAGTAACGCGTTCACCACCACACCATGCGGGTCCTTTGTTTCGCACGTCTCTCAG
>UYYA01004089.1:0-151378 GCA_900624975.1 Angiostrongylus costaricensis | reverse complement strand
TTAACGTTTTGTTTTCTGCCTTCTATAATTTACCCGCATGGTGTGGTGGTGAACGCGTTACTCCCCGGAAAGGACAATAGCGCGTTCGTTCCCCACCATAGACACCTGCGGTCCAGAGTTTTGCAAATATCTCAGCAACGTTGTGGTTAATCGTGGGTTCGGAGTGGAGCTAACAGCTAATTATTGATCAAATTACTGGACATCGAACTTTTCCGAAGAAAGAGTTTTTTGCAAATTATTAACTGTAAAGAAGAGCTTTTTTGATCTCACCCCATTTCTTTTTGATTTGCTCTGGATTAGCTATCGCATGAATATACATAGTGCGGTAAAAAAAAAGTTCTCGAACCCACTGAACTAAAAATGAACACCACGGTGTCCATATCATCCACTGAGCCAAGGGAGTAAAGACACTATAATGTCTTTTAAACTACACCGGGCGTCAGGGTTAAACAACCTTGTAAGAACTCGGGTTTTTGATTAAAAAAGACAAATTCTAACAAATTAGAGGGGTCGCTGTGGGAAAAATACACTAATAATACCACATACTCATTAATGGGACGTACGTGGATGTTGATGGCATCTGATTGCATACCATGAGCATCATAATCGACATCGTGAGTAGTGTGTTGATACCCAGATATCTTAACAGTAATAATTGATTACAATTCTAAAAGCACATGCTACCTATTAATCCTGTTATCTAACCCTTTTCTGTTAAATCATTCCTCTTGAAATCCCGAGAGCATAAATTTCTATAAGTGAGGGATCACTGAACCTTTGGTTGGGCATATTACTTACTTGATATTTGATACTTGAACGGCACGTCATCACTAGTTGTGCGGGCTCCAGCATAATCATCACTTTTCGGAGATCCGCTGGTTAAACTATTGTGGTCCCTTAGAATCCCGAGGACAACTTGGCCAAAGTCTGCTCCAGGTCGTTACCACGACAGGCAGTCGCAGCCCTTGTGGATCAGAGGGAGATTTGCCACCATGCGACTGGTTCGATACCAGGAGGTGGTGGATCCTGGTATTGGTTTACTCTTAGCTAGGCTTCCTGATGGAAACGCCGGACTCCTTCTCAGCTTTGGAGACCCTGCCGAGGGAACGAATCCCCCCGCTGTATACCGCAGTCCGACACCCAGGAACACCTCACAGCCACGATGAGGCGGTAAACCGTTGGGAGGATAGATACCCAATCGGGCCCGGTTAGCCCGGTTGGGTGTCCATCGCATAAAATTTCAGAAAACTCACAACTTCTCGTCTCTTTCGCTTGATGTTGACGTTGGAGTGAAAAAACCAGTGATAGCCACTATTGTGATTATTGACGTGGGAATTACCTGAAGTGGAGAATCTCTGCATGAGTAAGAACTGTTTTCGTCCTTTGAGAATCCGTGAATAGTCTCTTCAGTTGAATGTTTATAAAACCTTAGAGCTTCGGCGATGCAGCGTAACATAGAGTGCACTATAAACAATCGGACGTATCAAAGATCAACAATTATATATTTTATTCACTTACTTAACGAGAAACAACATGGAACAGTTGGTTGCGAAAATCCCATCCTTGAATTCATTCTCTCTTGCGGTTCTCTCAGAGTGTTCGCAGGGTGCTTTTGCTCAAAGATGGACCGAACATATTATTTGAGAATATTAAGATTTGGCGAGCAAAGGGTTTATTCTGTGGAAGTCATCCAGCTGAACTATTATACATGCCTGGACGGCCCGTCTTCATGATAGTGCAGGCACCAGCAGATTTTTACGGTAAGTTGCTGATGGAAAACTGTATTTCCACACGGTGCAGTTACGATAGCGACGAGAGGGTTGATAGAATTGCACTTCTTTCAACTCTATGAAACTCTTTTTCATGGTCCACAAAAGTCAGGACTAAGCGTAGGTATTCTCGACAAAGCAATACCTCCGTCGAAATTCTTCTTGCTAAACTGGTTGTGCCTCACCCAATGTCATTGATATGAGTGATGGGATAACTTTCATGAAAAGTTTGTAGAGTACACTTAACAAGCATATCGGAAGACCGTTACGAAGATCCCTTCGGTCACATTTCTTGGGCATGGTGATCGTTCACGACGTCGTCCACTAGTGTGCGATTTTTTCCCTTTAAAGACAGGATTTCATATGGTCTGCGGGAATTATATGTAAGTGGTGGATCTCAGCTCACGGTAGTGATATTACCGGATTCAAGAGCCTAGTGTTTTTCTGGCAACTCCATTCTCAGAGGAAAGAATTCTGAGTGGTTTCTCTCCAGAAGGGATTTTAGAATCCTATATACCATGGAGAGAATTTTTGGTAATCCCACCTTCGTTTATCAAGGCTAACAGCGGAGCATTATCATCGCATACGCACTGGCGGCATTTCTTCACACTGGTTTTTCTGCAAGTTGCTTCCAATAAACTCTTCTCTCTGTAGCATGATGTAAGTTCTTCCGCAAAGATCTTTTACAACTGGCATTTGGAAAGACTGAACAATGAGGAAAAATTCTTCGAAGAAAAGCGCTCATGGAATGCTCGCCTTTGCACTTCACACGTTATTCTTCGATTTCGTTCTCTCATTCCATGTTTATGAAGGAATGAACCTTCTAGAGGTTGCGACTGCAGAAATTCAAGATAGTGTCATTTTCAGTATCTGCTGAGTAAAACTTCGAATTTCCCATAATCGTTAGCATAATTTACCAACAAACATCATCAGTTTAGGACAATGATAGCTGTTGGTCACAATTTTCACTAAACAAGGAGTGCAAACCTGGTAGCATATGCTAGGATGACTTTGAATTTGTCAAGATACTAGGAACTTCTAATTGATTCAAAGGATGTACAGTGAATAGGTTTATAGATAGAAGAGAGCATCACAGAAAACAGGCAGCAGATATGAGCAACAAGCAGATATGAGCGACGAGCACTACGTGGAGTGGTCTTTGCAGATTTTAACACTCCTACCAGACCAAGTACGTAATCCAAGAAGAAAAAGCAGTAGAAACAAAAACAAAACTGATTTTGTCCTGAATACATATATGGAATTTTCCTTAAAAAGATCTCATCCGCGAACTGTAGTTCTCTTGCCGGACATTCAAACAATCTATTCAACACTGTTGACTAAACAAGTTGAGGCATTATAATTCAAAATTTCCTTTTAGTCCTATAGGTGAAGAACCTATGATTGTAAAGAAAGAAAAAACGTACTAGATTCACGACATAATAGAGTGGCTTCCTGCGAATCACTAGATGCCCATAGAGCATCACCCACGGATTTACACAACACTTGAACATTTGCTGGAAGGACAACGACACGATGGTACAAAATTCCAAAAAAAAAAAACTAAAATTTTTTCATCTGATTGGCTCATGCTTTTGAGATCTTCAGAAACAACAAAAACCTTGAATATTTGACCCAACGAAGCTCCTTGTCTATAACATAGCATTCTCCACCTCTTGGCGCATTTTCATCATAGCTACCTTAGCAAGCGCATATTAAATAAGCATAAAATAAAAAAAGGATAAAGCTCTCGGCGATGGTCAATCCCTGAGGGACGCGCCATTCATTCGACTTCATTAAGTATCGTTGGAGGTGACTGAATGCATGTCTGGCCTTTACAATGATTAGCCGTGGCGTTCCGATGTATCGAGCCAGTGCTGCCACCCTTCCAGACAAGTCTGATACCAATTTGCCGACCTTGGAGAGATGGAAGGCTTGGTGGGCCATGGCCTCGGGGATCAATTCCACGTATGCTTCGCAGTGCCGCCTCCAGCCACTGCGCCACACGCGCCTGTATTAAATAAACATATAACTGCGTCGTTTTCTTGTTCAGCAATCGCGAGGTTTTTAAACAGCATACTTGCATAGGAAAACACAATACATAATCAGTACTGATAATCAGTATACCCTTCCAGGCTCTGAAGAAGGCGATACTGCCGAAACGTCAGCTAGTGTTGTATTGTATTGTTTTTCTATGGAAGTAAATGTATGCTGTTTAACAACCTCGCGATTGCTGAACAAGAAAACGACGCATTCATATTCCAATGCCAAGGTTAATAGAAAGTCGATCCTGGGAACTAAACAAATAACCATAGAAAATGAAGATAAGGTTGCTTCTTTGTCCCAGAGCTAAAGATCAACTATCCATCCGTCTGGAGGCGCCAAATTGATACCACACTTTCATGAAGGATTAGAACACTAACTCTGCACAACGATACATTCTAAGGCCGAATATGCATTCAAATCGCCTCTACGATGCTATGAATTGAGTTGAATGCATGGAGGCATCTCTCTAGTGCCGATCAACGCCAATGGCTTTATTCTTTTTCATAATTGGAGAAAATGTACAGCAGCATTTAAAAAAAGCATACAGAACGAAATTCTTCGCTTTTTTTTTACCTCATCGAGAAGTATAACGGATATCTCAGTCACACAAATACACACCTCAACCCTCTCGAATTCAAATTCGAGGACATCCCATTCATCATTTCGAGCCATGTTCCTTAAATTTACTGTCAGATGTGTGGGCCAGTAGTCAATTGTGGCTTTGTCGTGTGTCCAGCTGGAGATGACAAACGTGCAGTTTTGCGAATCGTACGGAAACCATTGCACCTGGAAATGATCAGCTGCTTCTGTGGTAAAGCTCTTCTTTATCGTTTTTACCTCCAAAACTAGCAAAACAAAAACATATTCAATAGAACTACAAGAACCCCTTCCGGCCTAGAATCTCCTCGTACTTTTTGATTGAAATTCAGATTACAAAGACTTAAGAAACCTTGACACAGCCATATAAGATTGAAGAATTCCAGACTTCGAATCTCTTTTTGAGCTTCGTAAAAATTGCTTGACATAAAAGTCTGATATAAGAAATAGGCTATGATATTGTATTTCTTTCCGTTACCATCACTCACATTCATCGCACATGAGAGTTTATAGATAGCAGGAAACATTAGCTGAACTCTGGCGCCTCGACTGTCGTTCGCCCAAAAACCTGTCTCCAGAATTGCGTTCATCATCGACTCCGTCTTCTTCCGTTCAAGCGTTTCGCTAAAATTGCCAGTGCTCATGAAATCCACTAATTCATTTCACCAATTATAAGTTCAGGTCCAACCAAAACTCGTAACTGCCCAAGATGACAACGAAAGAACACTAACGTCTCACAAATTCTGAAGAATAACCACATTAGTAATAGGGAAACGAATCATAATTTCCTCACATAATAATATATGAACGAAAATTAACTTTTCCATAGATGGCTGTCCTTTACCTTGTCTGAGTTTGACTCTTTGCTTAGTAGGCTTCCAGTGGTCGGTCGACTAATTAAAAAATTCACAGCAATAACAAGGATCAGCCGGTAGATACATGTGATGAAAACGTAGGAATGTCCAATTACTACTATTTAGGGTTTCTCAAGGAAACCAAACTCGACCATCATTTAAGGCATCAATGACGGCAGGAGACGATGAGGGAAGTTATTTGGTTTAAAACGATTCAAGATTTTACTGTATTAATTGGGTCAATGTGTTGCAGACATCACTTTGAACAAAGACCTGTCGTCCACAAGTCCGACATATAGGCATTGGTGTGATCGAAATCTAGCATAGAATAACTTCGAGCTTCATCCGTAACAGAAAAATGGAAAAAATTCGTGTGAGGTCCTTATAAGTAATCTACATCGTACTGTAAACAAGACACGCACGGCTTCACAGCCTTGTCTGTTATGGTCGTCTTCCTGTAGATGCCTAAGAAATGAAACAAATGTTAATCATTTGTTACTTCTCAGCGTCGCTCTTCGTGTGGGCGCTTGTGGCGCAGTGGTTGGAGGTGCCCTGCGACACACACGTGGGATCAATTCAGCGTCCATACCTCACCAAGCCTTCCAACCTTCCGGGGTCGTCAAATTGGTACCAGACTTGTCTGGAAGGATAGCAGCACTGAGTCGATACATCGGTGAGCCACCGCGAGTTATTGTAAAGGCCAGGTATGCACTCATTCACCTTCAACTAAGCTTAGTGAAGCCGAATGCTTGGTGCATCCCTCAGAGATTTATCAATGCCGAGATCTTTGTCCTTTTTTACCCAGCGTCGCGGTTCAGCATCCAAATGCCAGCTACTTTACGTAGATTACTATTTTCTTTACAGTGTACTAAGGAATTTTACTTGATACTTGATACTTGAATGGCTCCTCCTCACTGGTTGTGCGGGCCCCAGCATAATCTCCATTTTTCGGAGGTTTACTGGTTAAGCCACCATGATTCCCTGGAGTCCCGAGGCCAACCTGGCCAAAGTCTGCCAAAAGTTTTCACCACCACAGGCAGCCTTTGTTGATCAGAGGAAGATTGGCCAGCATGCGACTTTGATACCAGGACGGTGGTGGATGCTGGTATTGATTAACTCTTAGCTAGGCTTCCTGATCCAATGTCTTCCGTCAGAGAAATGCGAGTCCTAATGTAACGAGATGTTTCTCATAGGCATCTGAGGTGTACTGATAATGGAACGCCGGACTCCTTAACTTGGGAAACCCTGCCGGGAGACGAATCTCCCCGCTGTACATCGCAGACCGGCACCCAGGAACACCTCCCAGCCACGATGAGGGGGTAAACCGTTGGAAGGAAGGTATTTTATAATATGTAGCTAAACTCATTTTGCTTCATATTTAATTCGGTGCTTTCGAGATTGTTGGTTTTTCAGACTTTTTTTTGAAGCGGTTAACTTTGTTGGGGACTTTTCATATAATAGTATCAGTACGCCTCAGATGCCTATGAGAAACATCTCTTTACATTAGGAGTCGCATTTCTCTGAGGAAGACATTTCATCCTATAGTTATTTGTAACCCTCCCAACGGTTTACCGCCTCATCGTGGCTGGGAGGTATTCCTGGGTGTCGGACTGCGATATACAGCGGGGGGATTCGTCGCCCCGGCAGAGTCTCCCAGGTTGAGAAGGAGTCCGGCGTTTCCACCAGGAAGCCTAACTAAGAGTAAATCAATACCAGGATCCACCATCTTCCTGGTATTAAAGTTGTATGGTGGGAAATCTCCTTCTGATCCACAAGGGCTGCGAATACCTGTGGTGGTGAAGACCTGGGGCAGACTTTGGTCAGGTTGACCTCGGGATTCCAGGGAACCACAATGGCTTAACCAGGAAATTTCCGATAAGTGGTAATTATGCTGGGGCCTGCACAACCAGTGAAGACGGACCGTTCAAGTGTCAAGTGTCAAGTTATTTGTAACGACCTATCAAGCACAGAACGCCAGGGTTTCACTTCTAATTGAAGTGAACTAATCTCTCAAATAGCTCCATTCATTGTTTCTCATCTGCAGTAGGTACGATTTTTCACAACCTACAACAGCTCATCTATGAGGAAAGTGGTTGAAGCTTTGATCTCGTGCTACATTTCAGGAGGAGGTTTCTTAGAAGACTTGTCTAAATGTGAACTAACTCAGCCGTTCTCTCTTCTTGATCATTCATCATACCTACTGAAACTTCATTCAGCAGCCTTTTCTCGGTTTTTCCAACAAAAATAGCGAGTGTTACATTGTAAATATGAAGAAGAAAAGTAACCTATTATAGAGGTATGTGTCCGGAGTCCATATTTGATCATAGGGCACTATGGTCTTGTTTAGCATGCCATATTCGCGCGGATCCCAGTCGAGGAACTCATCAAACCAGTTCTGAATACTTTAAGACATTGTCCATTACGTAATGACCATTCAAAAACCAATGAAAACAAAACCGTGAAAAGTAAAACCAATGCATCGGTAAACATCAAGTAAATTTTTGCCTCCTACTCAACTAAACGAACACAAATTTCGGTCGTCTAGATAAAAGTAGCACTACTTCCACACTTGCTACCGCGCTTATTTCATTGCCGGCTATGGTATGCATTGACTTCAACGCACATAGTACATTGAGTCCACCAAAAAATGATACCAAGAATTCTTTTATTGCCAACAGTCTATGAAATATTCAGTTGGGAAAGCAGGTAAGAAACCGCTACTGGATTAATGCATTTGTATTTGTGTAGAACAGAGATCTTATTACCCTCCTATGTAGCAACAATCTCTTGCTGCAATACCCAATCAGACGAAGAAGCTCATCGAAAAACAATTTTTTACCAATTACAGGGTGAATGTAGCATTTATCGACTGGCATCCGGATCAATGCAAAGTGTCCAATCTTCACCAATGAAGCACTAGAAACAGCCCATGTGGCTGTGAATGTGATAGACATAAAATACGACATAAATTTAAGGGCCATATTTTTGGCCAAGTTGGAAGTTTATTTTTTCAATTAGTAAAACTTCTGGTCCTGCGAGGAAAATGAGGCTACAGGAATCCGTCGACATCATTTTCGAGAAATTTTTTGATACTATGGAAATACAAACATTGAATTAAAGATAGTCGTGGTAAATGTGGCGATAGATTTGTTAGAAAATCAGCAGGAAAAAAATTGATTTAGTAGATGCAGCAGGGAATTCCAGAGAGGAAGCATTTATTTCCTCGAAACTGAAGTCATTGATCAATATTTTCTTGTACTGACAGGTTATCAGGATGAAACCGTTGAGCTTTTGTTTTACTTTGGTCCATTTGGCTTTTGATGAAAGTCATATTTTATGCAAATTAAGAGCGTTAGAACTTCGCGCTTAACTGAATGCCCCACCTGAACCATCCACACATTCACGGTTATACTTTGAGAGCGTTCATCCTGAAATCGCAAAAAAAAGCGATGGATAGAAAATGAATTTGAGGAAAAAAAAAGTAAGAATTCAGTTGGTATGCGGTCAAATCGAATAAGAGGGACGTCCCATTACAGCCGCTATCCACTTTCAACTAATTGACATTAGAAAGAATTCACTTACAACTTCGAGAATCTGGTAAAGACTCATGCTGACGTTGATGCGTGTCGGTTTCAGGTGATCGATCTGGAACATAAAACTCCCAAAATCCAAGGAAAGTAGGACTTTCAGTTCTTGACACAAATCTGCACGTATCAGGTATATCATCTGTTCGCCTATAGAATGTCTAGCGAAACGAAAACGCAATTTTCATCTGTCCCAGTTAGGGGCAGTATTGCCCCAGTGAGCTCACACCGTCCTAGAAACATGAATAACATCACATTTTTTCTCCAGGTTCTTCGTGAACAACCTAATGATCGATGATGCTCCAGTTGTGCGCTCAAGATTCCGTAGGACCCAGTCCCTTGCCTACCGGATTGTCGTTAAGGCGCATCACGTGCTAGTGGATTTTCGACATGTTGGTGTATGTGACAACGTTTCTGATGGTTAATTAGAAGTTGGAATTCCCTATCCTACCTACGTAATAAGGAACGCTCGAGCACTCAGCTTCTCGATGGTGGCCTCGACAACGCTGAGTGACTACTCATCTTGCATATGCAAGTGCAGAATCCCCAATCGTACCATGAAGCGGTAGAGATCTTAGAGTTTAGAAGATGAAGAAGGAACCTTTTGTCTTCTTAGCACCCTAAAGTAAACCGGTCAGATCGAGTCGATTTGATCCTGATGACTTTTTGCTAGTAAGCTCGTCATCATGCCGAGTTCACAACCCAGAAACGTGAAGTTGATTTAGTTGGCACCTATTTACTTTCAGTTTCATCTCATCCTCAACCAATTCTGATTTCCTCTTAATGTGTTCTCGATGAGAAAAAATTTTACCAATATCAATGATGCTGAGATATTTGCAAAACTCCGGACCGCAGGTGTATGCGGTGGAGAACGAACGCGCTATGGTCCTTTCCGAGGAGTAGCGCGTTCACCACCACACCACGCGGGTCCTTCGTTTCGCCTGTCTCTCAGCTAGTTCTATCGATCTTTTGCCATCAGCAATATCAATCCCGCTAGGATCAAAAGGAAAGGACAATAGCGCGTTCGTTCCCCACAGCAGACACCTGCGGTCCGGGGTTTTGCAAATATCTCAGCATCATTGAAGTTATATTTCGCAATGTATACCCTGCCGTCAAAAAGAGTACGCAGTAAATAATAAGTTAAAATTTTACCAACAATATAACGTCTGCCGAACCAGTCTCCACATGTTAGGGTGAAATGGTGAAACTCTATTTGTTGGGCAGTTATACAGCTGATATAGAATTTTTTCATGACCAAAACTACATTGGCTTCCATGCTTGCTTTTGTCTCAAGCCAAAAGTTTCTCACATGTTGATAAGTGTGAAGCAAAGCGCTATCTTGTATGATCGCGGAGCCCCGCAGAGCATTTCGAAGGATGAAATTATATTCGAGAAAAACGGAACAGAATATCCAAAACTACTTTATCTGAGGTCCAACTGAGCTGCTATAAAATGGAGCGGAGCGGGAAGGTCGTTCTAAAGGTTGACTAACAGCATACATATTTTTGTACACCCAGACACTAACTCCCCCCCACGGCAAAAATATTTTTTGATCAGAATGGTTTTGAAGAAGAGAATGACAAAGCCCACAATGTTCGATTATTCAAAATTCAGTTAGCATTTGAATGACTTTATAGGCGGTATGACTGCAATCGAGACATTCCTCTACTTCCGTTCCATCAGTTAAAATGTGGTTATGTGGACATTTTTCAAAGAATGTAAGACGCTTGTCTAGAAAGCTGCTCCAGGTCGATATGGACTAATTATTTAAAATTAGCTTACGCGAGGATGCACGCTCTTCTCATAGTATTCCGAATCCAAAATATCGTCAACTAATCGTCGTTGATCGTTCAGAAACTCTCCAGAGTCAAGTTTTTTGATGAACATCTGTCGCTCTTCCATTAGTTGAGCAAGGAAGGTTCGATTAAAAACCGTCGTGTTGCCATTTTCTGAATAAGGTGGTATGCCTAAATATGCTATAAACCATTATATAAGGACATCATTGAAAGCCTTCAACTGAAGGGCTGTTCTTTGGCGTTGAACTGCAGTGTATAACAAGGATTCCTTCTCCAACGAGGTCACCTATGCTAAGGAGAACTTTGAAATTCCATACGAAAGTAGAAGTAAGACTAAATCTATAACAGAGATCGCAGCTTTCTTAGGAGAAATACTGCTGTTAGGAAAAAAACATTCCGCGATCCAGGATATGCCTTCGATGACATTTTTCCATTAATATCACTTTTCAACAGTTTTTTTACGCAAGAACATAGCCATAATTAGCTCTGTGGCATCGGCCGTGGTATAGCTTTACTCTCTACCGAGCTTCCAGTTGGAACACCAAACTCACTCACAGCTTGGTTGACCATTTTTAGGCAAGAATCTATCGCTGCACAGTACAGTATGACACTATACCCAGAAATACCTTCAATCACGATGAATTTGTTAGGTTTACCGTATTGTCGAACAAATAGTTATGTTCTAAGAGGTCCACACTTGCTTAATGATGAAGCAATATGTTATTTTCTGATTTAGCAAAAGAAGAAACCAAAACGAAAAATATGAACGAACGTCACATTCTTTTTGGTTCAGACTACGAGAGAAACGTACGTCTTATATAAAGCCTTGATGCCTTTAACAGTGCATGTACGGTTGTTTGTTACCGTAAAAATTGGTAAACGAAAGCACCTAGACTTCTTCGCAGGTGTTCATGATACTCATCCTCAAGATCGTTGCCAAGCTCGGAGGTGTGACGACGATTCGACTGAAACCAATGGTCGTAGTCATCGGTTGACGACGACACGCTGAATATCAACACCGTTCGGCTCTAATAGTCGTTTATTCCAAACATGCGACTCATCAATGTACCTATCAGCTCACCTGATCTGTTTTCCAAATTTTTCGTAACATTTCGAGCTAGTCAATAATAATAGAAATAATATCAGCATTACATAGAAAAGTTCTGAATGCGATTGGAAACAGCGCTGTAGATGAACTTGTGTGAATGAAACAGGAGAAATGGTAGTATTAAAACTAGTGTTAGAACGGTAGTATTAGAACAAGCCGAAGAGGTATTCTAGCCGAAAACTTCTACTGACTAGCAAGAAGGTAGTGGCAATGGATAAGAGACAATCCACCTGATGAAATAAGCGTGGAAATGGGAAAAGTAGAATAAAATAGGTGATAAACGAAGGAGACAAAGGGAATGGGAAGAAAGCGAAGTGAAATAAACACAAAAGGTAACATCAAAGAAAATTCGAAGCTTTGAAAGATTTCAAAGACGAGGAAAACCATGTGCGAGACAGAAAAACGACATATAAATTACAATTTTATAGATTCCTTTAGTTGACGCCAGCCTTCAAATTCCTTCTTTGGAGTCTTTTCTGGAGAGCGGAAAAAAAATTGATTGGGTTAAAGGAGAATGCCATGGGAATAACTCAGTAGGAGGACGAGAAGCTTTGCGAGCTCTTCTTGGTGTACATTTCTTTCAAGAGATCATTATAGTCTAAAGCAAACTACTTTCAAAAACACTGTTGTCAGTGACTATCGTGAAATATGTAGAGTACAAAAACAGAGCCAATGTTTCCTCCTTCCTGCAACTGAAATATGAGGTACGGAATTTTGAACCTTCAATGAATGCCATTAACCACAGAGCACGAAATAATATTAGTTCCAACTAGTTGTTTCCACATTTTCAGCTATTTAGTACTTAAGAAATGGTGACGGGGGTTTGTGAGAAGGCTGCATCATAAAACAACGGAATGCCATTGAGAAAATTGGGAAAGTACCAGAAAAATTCACTCGTCTTTCTCGTGCGCGTCAAGACGGCTTAGTGGTCTCCGTTTGCTCGAGGAACAAGAAAAGCCTCGCTTTTTGACTCGACGCTTTCCATTTTCACTGTTCCTGATGAGACAGTAACGGAGAGTAACATACGAGTCACATTATCGCTTTCCGGATGGGAATGTCGAACTTTTACCTTGGTGATCCGTCATGGAAAGGAAGCCCAGCGGAGATTGCACTTTAACATCTAGGAACACCCCCTCACCTGCCATGGTGAAGCTATGAATCATTGAGCTGTACCATAAAGCGCTTATAAATCCATACCTTTTATCCTATCTTACGATCACCGCTTAACGCTTACAAGTATTACAAAATGGTTCTGTATGATCCAAAAGCTATCAATACTCCGGAAAGCTGAGGTTGTACAGAAGATGCAGTTTGCCAAACATTTTATCCATCCAGATTCGATCCCTTTTGGGATTTCCTTAAATGTACTTTTTCAAAATAGCTAATCAGTGAAAAAAACAAAAATTTTTAGGTGACGGCACATTCCTCATCATGTTCGTCATCAGAATGTCCACAAGATAGGCATCACTGCTTACTCTACTGTGCTGATAAATATATCACTTAAAGAAAATTGTGAGCATATCAAAGGGTTCAATGCTTAGTTAGAGGTGCCCTGCAACACATATGCGTTCGATACCGCGCCTCAGGTTCACTAAGTCTTCCATCACTCAGGGGTCGACAAATTGGTGCCAGACTTGTCTAGAAGGATAGCAGCGTTCACTCTATACAATGGTAGGCGCCACCGCGAGTCATTGTAAAGGTCAGATATGCATTCAATCAACTTTAACGATGCTTAATGAATTCGAATGCACGGCTCATTCCACAGCGATTGATCAACGTCGATAGATTTATCCTTTATCCTCTATCTGAACGCTCTCGGAGACAGTAGCAAGTGAACTGCAGTTTGACGTGTTAGCGAAATGTCACTTATTTCCGTCCAGTATGACAGAAAGGTGGGTGCGAAAGCACTTAGATGAAAAGTTTACACGAAAACCAGATAAATGACATACCACGAAAGACTAAGTAAGAGGAGAAGCAGAAAAACAGGAAGAAAAAAGTTAAATTCCTCCTCTTTCAGTATTTATTTCATTGAGTTGGCGCGTTAAATGGTAGAAGAGAAAAAAAGCAAAACTATTTGGTAATAGTCAAAAACATGCAAATTCTGTAGTACTTGGACCACTTGAGTCATGAGTCATAATTTTTCCTTTTTTCTTTCACAAAAGAGGGAAATAAGTCAAACTCTAGGGTTAAATTCTATTGTTACAGAGCAATTATTGAGGTAAAATCGAACAAAAAGATAAAGAGTAGACAGCCGACTTTGATGAGCCCCTTATCGACGTAGCACACAAATGTCTTTATTAGCAAAACAGAGGTGGTTGAATGTATATTTGGCATATAGCAAAGCTTATGGAGGTCTATCAATGTATCAAGACAGTGGTGCTGTCCTCCTAAGCAAATCTGGTACCAATTTAATGACTCGGGTGAAGTGGAAGGTTTGGTGAGCTCGCGGGCAGCATTGTACCTGTGTATTGCAGAACACCTCTAATCACTGCGCTACACGCACCTGGTATAGAATTCGTAGCTGATTTGAACGTATATATATAACATATTCGTTTAGAGGAAATGTTATTAAATACAGAAATCAATACCGAGCAATGGGAATGTTTCAAAAATACGAAAAGAGTCGAAAGAACGAGAAACAGATTTCATCTATGTCATCACCGCTACAAATCAGTGCGACTCAAAAGACGAGCGACAATACCGAAACATTGGCCTTGCTAAAACTATTAAGTCTATCAACCTCATACACCTTATCGACTAACTAAAAACAATTCAGGGCTCAAGAATGTCTTATTTTCCCGTACCGAGGAGGTTTATGACTTTCGTCCGAGTTATAAAAGGTTATATGTCATTTAGAAAGAAGGATGAAAATATTAAAGATAGAATTGGAAACGTCAGAAGAACAAAAATTCGATATAGCGCAACTTTCCCTTCACATTCTAATTATGTGTTATTATCTCTTTCATATATTTTTAGCGTTTGCTGAACAAATGAGTTCAGTGGTTAGTTGTGCCGCACAATGCACACACATGGTCGGTTAATGGTTCGATCCCGCGTCCAGGGCTCACCGAACTTCACGTCCATTCCGGGTGTGAAAATTGGTACAATTTCTGTCTATAAGAATAAAAACTCCTCCATGACAGATTGGAAGAGCACTCTAAGTCATTGTATAGAAACAGCGTCTATGAATTCCATCATCCTTACGATGAATGATGAAGTCAAATGCATAGCATGCCGCTCAGGGATTGTTCAACGCCGAACGGTTTATCCCATTGTTCTTTGGGGCTTTCACAAGTTTCTCGGAGTATGTTAAAAAGTTAGTACCCATTGATATGCAAGTTATCGCTGCATATAGAATAACTCATACAATGTACTGAATTGAAGTAGAAAAAGAAACTCATACAATGAATCAGTTGTCATTGTATTACAAGTTAAGAATGGATGACAAAAAGGTTCGAAAACAGCCGACCAAAGTCCAGAAGGAAATGGAACGACGATGAGCGGATACTGACAGCCAATGAGTGGTGCCGATGGGTGATGAGCCTGTGAATGAGACTAACAGCGCGTCTAATCCTCGCCTCTCAGTGCTTGGATGATGTGACTCACAGTCGTTGATGCTTAGCCAACAATTCTTCGAGCTTTATCCCATTCACGCTGACGATTATGTACTTTATTCACTCAATCACTTTTCATTGCTGAATCCTCAAGAGAATTAGCAAAGTACCAGAGTTGAACAATCATCGAAAATCTTAACCTTTTTATTCAGTGTCTATTCTTTTGAACGGCAGGGTATGTTGAGAAATATAACTTCTGTAACGAACGCGCTATTGTCCTTTCCGGGAAGTAACGCGTTCACCACCACATCATGCGTTCCTTCTCCACCGCAGACACCTGCGGTCCGGAGTTTTGGAAATATCTCAGCATTACAGAAGTTATATTTCGTAACATACCGTTAAAAAGAATTGGCAGTAAATAAAAAAGTTAAGATTGTGATTATAACTATAGCCTCAGCTTAACTGGGTTAAATGATGATTTGGACTCCCCAGATCAGTCCCGTTGACGGGTGATTACTGATGGCAAGTTATCGATAGAACTAGCTGAGAGACAGGCGAAACTAAGGACCCGCATGGTGTGGTGGTGAATGCGTTACTCCCCGGAAAGGACAATAACGCGTTCGTTCCCCACCGCAGACATCTGCGGTCCAGAGTTTTGCAAATATCTCAGCACTATAGAAATCATCGAAAAATTGAAGGGAATCTCCAAAATTGGTTCTATGGCGAGCAGACTGGCAGAATTTCGAAAAAAAAGACGCTACCACTTTCCGTAAAGGGATAAAAGCTACGAAATTGGCTGGTCTAATTACAACGATATGACATTTATTTCTCAAAAACTGAAGCTGAGGGTAGAAATGAGGAAAGCAGAAGGAGGATAGCGAAAACTACAAGTTGAATTCCTGATCCCTGAGTTTCTAGTTGCGTTATTGTTAACATTTTTAAAATCATAGAGCAGTAAATGCAATTGCACAGCTGAATCTCGTAACAATGGTGTTACATATGCATGGTGCATTTTGCAGCAGCAATTCTTTATGAATGGTGCAGTCTGACCTATCTCTATACCACACCTGAACAACACAGCTCTACTCTATTCAAACCAGTAATAACGCGGTAGTAGATAGCCTCTTGGGAACGAGCCGACTCATTTGTTTTCGAAAATCGAGGAGAAAAAGTGGCTAACCAGCGACGTATCAGTCAACTGGTTACCTCGTTGAGATCGGAGATATTCCTAAGGAAGAAGAACACAAGTAACGAAGACGGCACTTCGAACACATTGATCGACAATTTCATACTGGACATCGAGACTTTTGAATCGCCACTATATTCAAGCGAATGCGATGGCAATGATGTGAAGTATGCATGGCAGCGTAATGCGATAATGAAGTGGAAGCTTATGGCAAAGCCGCCTACCACCACTAATGTAACATCGCTGGCATTCGTCTTCAGTACAAACTTCCAACAGCACCACCTATAAAGGCTGTATCCAATCTCTAAGTCGATAGCCGGCTGTCTTAGCATGGAAGACTAGGAACATCGAAAAAAAAAGTACATGGAATCTTCAGATAAACAATAACATAATCAACATTGTCTTTGGATTGCTCAGCTTAAATGAGGTTGTTATATAACTTTCATTCGGCTAACGCTTCGACGTACTCGCTTTCCTTGCAGCCGATGACTCGAATTGATTGTCTTCAGTAGAGCTGTCCAGCATTCGAAAAGGACTCGATTCGAGGTTACCGCGAAGGCCTACAATGTCAAGAAGAAGGACTACGGCCTATCGAATTGGACCACCGATTGTGAAGAATACGAAGATGTCGAAACGTTAGCCGAATAAAAGTTATATAGCAACCTCTTATAAGCAATATAAGCAAAGAACAATCCAAAGAAGTATACCTGAGTATTCAGGAGAAGGTTAAGTGAAGGTCGCTCTAGCAAAATAACATAATCGATGAATGAGGTATAGCCTATGTTGGAATTCGCTAGAAAGTAATGGTGAATGTGAATAGCTCGTTGAATTTCAATCAGTGTCGTACCATTGCCCTTTATTGTTTGTTTAGTTCTTCCATTCCCTTGAGCTTTTGTTCGCTAGTGTAGATGCTCGAGCACATGCTCACAAGAAACCTTCAGTCAACAAGAAAAGAGGAATGCACCACAGTTTGTTTCCCAGACATTCGCTACAATATCCATTTCACCCAACTTTCTCTTCACATTTCTATTAATCACTAAGCTGACGAATTACGCTTTCTAGTAAACCATTTGAAAAGGTTTCTCTTTTTCTTACGTCCGTTGTGCAGTGAAGATTTCATTTCGTGGCGTTCATACATCTCACTATTGCAAAATGCTTAAAGAGTTACTAACAGAACTAGGAGTCGATCTGAAGTGCAATCTATTCCATTTCACTAATGGATAGTAAAACACAGAATTCGCTAGTGGGAAACATCGAGTCAACAACGAAATGCGAACAGGCATTCGATCATTCGACGTTGACGAAGCCGTCAACCGGACAGAGCGGAATAAATTGCGCGGTGATTCTGATCTCGCATTCCATGAATAATATGTGACTGTTGAAGAGCTGAGCTGTTGTAGATAATCTAGTCATTCGATGACATTTCGTCAGTGACTTGCATATAGCACCATAGCATTTAGAAATCACAAAAAACATCTAGCATGGCATGAATATATGATTTCATGAAAATTACGGAAGCGAATTCTTTGAGCCATGTAAATTGAAATAAGCGTTAAACCACGCAGCAATTAGCAAAATGCGAGCGATACACCATGCATTCGAATCCATACGTAGGAAATGTTTAGGTGATTGAACACATGTGTAGCCTATATAATGACTTATGGAAGACTATCAAAGTTCCAAGGACAAACTGGATGAGAAAAAGGCAAAGTAAGGGCCTCAGTGGCGCAGTAGGTAGCACGTTTGCCACCGAAAGAGTAATTGCGTGTTCAAATCTGGCCAGGGCTCTGATTTCTGCAAATGTTTTACCATTAGTGTGGTTGCATTTCACATAATATTCTGTCATGAAAAAAAAAAGTAGGCAGCAAATGAAAAGTTACGCGCTCTGATATCAGGTCACTGTTTCACACGAAGACGCCATGTCGAGAAGACGAGCAACTGTGGACCATCAACTCAGATCATCAGCTCTGATGAAGACGAAGATGTTGAAACGATAGTCGAATAAAGAATACTTATCAACTTCGTGTAAGTTCGTCAAAGAAAGAATTCAAGTAAGTGTATATAACCGTTCTAAAGAAGTCCAGTAACAATTTGCCGACCGTGGAGAGATGCTAGGCTTGGTGAACCCGAGCGTTGAATCGAACCAAAGACTTCGTGGGTGTAGCCGGGTACCTCTAACCACTGCGCTACACACGCTTCCTATCATACAAATATCTTTTGAAGGAAGAAAACAAATGAATATGTCTATCAGTAACTGAGACAACTAGTAACTACTGAGAGAAGCCTAGTTAAATGCGATGACAAAGGAAAATTCGCTATAATTCTCGATATTCTTGCTGAACAAACACGAGGTGTTACTCTATTCTTTATCCCAGTAAAGGCGACGTTTCGGCAGTATCTCCTTCTTCGGAGCCTGGAAGGGTATATTGATCGCAATTTACTACGATAAATGCTTTCAACAACACAAAAAAACTTGAAAAAACTACATGGCAATCACATGGTCAACTACTTCTCGAAAAATCCAGCCTTTTTACGTGCCTTCCACTGAAGAAAAACAGCCGATTTGAGTCGTATGTGGTTCATGACTGCATCGCACCACATCAAAAATCGATGCGAAAGTACGGAGCCAGGTCGCGCCTGACCTATGTGCATTCCTCCCTGCTATTCATCGTAGGGTTCTTGGGATTTATTCAAAAAGCCTCAAGAAGTTTGCGCGCTGGGGTATTGGCATGCTGTGCGAAGATAGTGATCTAGATAATCTTTTATACGGGAACATAACAGGCTCCCCAGTTTCGCCAACATATTCGTCTCCGAAGGTATTACAAGAGATGAAGCATATGGTACCTGAACTCATGAAGTCACCGACCATGCCAAAAGGGCAAATTACGCAGTTCTCTGTTTCACGTAGACGGTTGTATAGGCGGTTACGAACTAACTGCCGACGAAGAGTGTTCGGTGGTATTTCTATTATCGTTGCCGATTACCTGCTCTTCTTAAGGATCGCTTCATCGCTACACTTACTTCATGACTAATAAAGAGCAAAATAAACGGGACTTTGTTTCGGCCAAGTGTTTCGTGTGGGCGCGTCGCTCTCTTTCGAAACTTATCTCGTGAGGTTACAATTTCCTAGCCATTGGAGATGGCTGTTTGCCGAGCCAAGTCGCGCGATTCTTCCTTTAGCTCCCCTACTTGTGCACACAGAGGTGGCTTGTTCGATACATGTTCCTCGCAATCTCCTTCTTGGTGTGTGAAAGGTGGGAAGAGAGGGAATAAACCAGAACGTTTTTGTTACTTGGTTTTCGGCACCACTTTGCCGTATAACCGCTACTTGATAAGTTGATTTGAACGTTAAGAAATGAAAGCCAATTTCCTTTCGGTTTCTCAAGGGTGAACTTGATCTATTCAGACTGCACTATTCAGTATTACTTAATGAACAAAAGGCTGTACACATCGTCAACAGCTACGACTATGATGAGAAATGAAAAAACTACGTAGAATGGATCAATGGGAATTGGTAATACAACATGAGAACATACAAAACGTGTGCAACACAAATTTCAAAAAGTAACTCTCCTATTTCTCTCAACAATTTACCGCCTCATTGTGAGTGCGACGCGTTCCTGGTTGTCGTGCTGCGATGTGCAGTGGAGATTCATCCCCTCGGCAGGGTCTCCCAATCTGAGGAGTCTGGCGTTCCTAATATCAAACCCACTTAATATTAAAGCAATACCAAGGACCCACCAATGTTGTGGTATCAAACTAGTCTCACGGTGGTAAATCTCACTCTGATCGACAAGGGCGGCGCTGCTTGTAGTTATGACGAACTGGAGAAGCCCTTGGCCTGGCTAACCTTGGGACTCCAGGGAAACACAATAGCTAAGCCAGCAAAACTCCGAAAAATGGAGATTATGCTGGAGCACGCACAACTAGTGAGGACGATCCATCCAAGTAACTGTTCTATTAGTACGTAATAATTCAATTTATCGAACTTAAAAAACTACTATATTCCCATGGTAATGCCTTTAATTAAGTTCCTAAAAATTTTGGGAATAAAAGAGAACTCTATAAAAAACCTTGATTGATAGTGAGCAATAGATGGATGCTACTACAGAGCGAAAAGATCCAGGTTAATTTACTGAATAGGGACTATCCAGAAACACACAGAGGATTTCATTTAGGTCAACGATGGAAGAAAAGCTGGACAAGGAAAATCTGTCGACTTTCTCCTGATTAGAAATAGCTTTTTTATTGGGCAACCAGTAACAAGAGTTCGTTATCGAAAATAAATGATGATTCCCTGAAGTCGAACCAGTTTAGCAAAACTTCATGCCATAAGTGATATGAAAGGCAATAGTAGGAGGAGGAATATCAGGAGACGAACACGTTAGTCTAAGAGCTTCAACTAATAACCCTTTTTCAGGAGGGGTATTAAATTATAACAGCTGCTGAGAAATATCTGCACACGTCGAATCCACTCATCTAATTAATAACTCGAAAGACCGACTTTCTATGAACCTCGGCATAGATAGTTGATATATTTATTTATGTGATCTTATAAACTGATCTCCTTAAGTTGACGCGAGGTTGGTACAGATCTTTGTTGTCGTTGTTTTTGATGTTATTGAACGATGGCTGACGTTTCGGCGACTTCGCCTTTCTCAGAGTCTGGACGTACTTTATGTTAGAATACTTTACATAAGATATACAGAGTACATGAGATCAAGTATATTATACCTAAACTCATGCAATCCCCGTCTCTCCCGTTAGGACAGATCATACAGTTTTCTGAGCTGCACAAACGAATGTACAGGATAAGAGAAAAGGAAGGAATCGCGAATCGCGAAGCCTGGCACGAAAAATTGCCATTTCCAATGGCTATGAAGTAGAAGCCACTCGGGTTAGTGGAAAACGCTGGGTAGTTTCCCAAAATAATATTTCAGACGAAAGTAGGATCCCCTTTAAGCTGCCCTTCATATCAAATGAAGTAAGTCACGCCATTAAAAAGTGCTTGCCAAAAAGTGGTTTTGAAAATTATGTAGCGATTATTGACATCCCACCCAATACCCTACGCTGCCAGTTAGTTCGAAACCGTCTCTATGATCGTTTGTGCAGCTCAGAAAACTGTATGATCTGTCCTAACGGGAGAGACGGGGATTGCATGAGATTAGGTATAATATACTTGATCTCATGTANCCATTAAAAAGTGCTTGCCAAAAAGTGGTTTTGAAAATTATGTAGCGATTATTGACATCCCACCCAATACCCTACGCTGCCAGTTAGTTCGAAACCGTCTCTATGATCGTTTGTGCAGCTCAGAAAACTGTATGATCTGCCCTAACGGGAGAGACGGGGATTGCATGAGTTTAGGTATAATATACTTGATCTCATGTAATGCATGCGGCGAGGAATATATCGGGGAAACGGGTAGACCACTTTGTGTCCGCATAAAAGAACACCTAGATGGGAAAGTCAAAACTCGTCAAAGCACACCTCTAGGTACGCATAGGGCACAGAAGCACAACGGCGATGATTTTGAAGTGAATTAGCGGAGCGCAGGAATCAAAAACATCAACGCGCAAAACTCTTGAGGCGTTTTGGATAAATTTCAAAAATCCAAAGATGAACCGGAAGGACGAATGCCTCACTATCACGCGTGACTTGCGCCCTATTTCAAAATGATATTTTGACCCCTGGGCGTGTCTTGCTCGCGTGAACTACGTGTGGGCCAATCCCGCACGTAACATCACGGTGAGTGGCCTTTCTGTTCAATATGGCGTCTATTTGAAAGTTTGATCTTCATTAATACTTTAACCTTCTTTTCCACCGAATAATAAAAAGTATTCTAACATAAAATACGTCCAGGCTCTGAGGAAGGCGAAATCGCCGAAACCTCAGCCATCGATCAATAACATCAAAAACAACGACAAGGACAACGAAGATTTGTACCAACCTCGCGTCAGCTTAAGAAGATCAGTTTATAAGATCACATAAATAAATATATCAACATCTAATTAATACGTCGCACAGGCAACCGGAGAGAGGTCCATCGAAGGTGTCGAAGTCCTTTATAAGTTGACGAAAAATTGAATCAACACGTAACAGCCTCCATACTCGTAATGATGATTTGTTATTGTTGCACTCTCTCTCTCTCTCTCTCTCTCTCTCTCTCTCTCTCTCTCACTTTTTTTGAGAATTTTTTCACAACCTCATTCCAGCACTACTATATCGAGTGGATTTATCCTTATATTAGCATCATAATGTAATGTAAGTTGACGTATGAATTAGGATTGGAAAAAATAATATCAAATTTGCTAACCAATATCAGAATCGACCACCGTCCTGATATGAGACTAGTCGCATGGTGGCAAATCCCTCTGATCCACAAAGACCGGCGACTGCCTGTGGTGGTGACGACCTGGGGCAGAGTTCGGTCAGGCTGACCTCGGGGCTCCAGAAAACCACAACGGCTAGACCAGCAGAACTTCGGAAGAACGGAAATTATGCAGGTGCACGCACAACCAGTGAAGACGGACCATCCAAGTAATACCAAACTTGATATCTATCTTCAAAAATCCTCTTTACGCTCCTATCAGTCCTCATCCTCATCCAGTAACAATTTTATTAGTTCAATAAGTTTAAGTTTTCTCTTGCCACTCCACTTTACACTCAAATTGATGAACTGGACAACTGAATAATTAATTAAATTAAGAATCGTCTAGTCCACATTCGACTTTCCCTTTACTCAAGACAAAAAGTAACTGCAGGAATTGCGATTAAAATGCAATATTACTTACTTGGATACATTTATGGCCCGTCCTCACTGGTTGTGCGCGCCCAGCAATAATTTCGATTTCTTCGGAGTTTTGCTGTTCCGAGGTCAGCCAAGGCGAAGTCTACCCCAGATCGTCACCACTGCATACATTCGCCGTAATTGTGGATCAAAGGGGGATTTATCACCATGCGACTAATGCGATACCGGGACGGTGGGCGATACTGGTACTGTAACAAGAAAACAATAGTAGTGGAGAAAATACTCGGTCATCTCTATCCAGATGAAATGAAGATACATACACAAGGATAGACATAGACGATTATTATTTAGTAAGACCGCATGGCGATTTTGCTAGCTTTCGCAAAAACTGAGTGGACCATAAAGGCTCAGCCTTTCCAGTCGAGCCCACAATGAACAAAAACAATAGCTTCTTCAGGTGGAAATATTCAGTATCGTCTTCTAAACATATTGCTAGGGTTTTCAATGATTCAGTTGAACCAACACTCACAACGACTATTCGCCTGATTGCTGACAATATGACAAGAGCAAAGGATGCATTCTGAACACAACGACAGCAATTCTATCTATCCACTTTAATTAAAGCACTTCTTTCCCCGTGCTTGAGAATCGAATAGTTAACAATTCAACGATGTAAGAGTTGAGGGACAAAGAGGAATAACTAGCCCAGGTTCGTTGACGACACCAAAATTCCAATACAGCATCTTTCAACAAAACCATGTGGTGAAAAGTGATGCTGGCAAAGTGGTAGTGCTTGTAGTAAACTTCAACACCGTTTCTTAAACCATACGACTTGATGGCATTCTACTAAATGAGGATTATGAAGGTTTGAAAACTTCTATCACTTTGCTTTCGCCATTTCATCTCATTCGCATGCGGTTTTCAAAGAGACAATGACTGCATTGTGGATGACGTCATACAATTCTCGTCAGAAAGACTTCGAAGGTGGTCGCGCCGAATGCATTTTCGGCCAAGCAGAACTTTTAAGAAAGTGACAAATCTGGGCAGATTTTTGGGAAAGCCGTGATCTCATCCAAGAAGATGTGCTAATTTCAAATTCCTCAGCAATTTAGAGAACATTTCAGATTGCGGAAAAGGTGACAACTCCTAGTTGACAAAAGCGCGAAGTAGAGAGAATGACAAAGTAGCCATTCCACCACGAAAAAAAAAAAGAAAAAGCAAACGCTACCTTTCACAGAGTGATACTACTGCTCATGTTGTTTTCCGAATCCATACCCATAGACAACAGTGGATTTAAAATAAACAAATTGTAGCATAAAACGACTGACGAAACGAAGAGCTACGCGGTGTTCAAACACTTTCCATAATCTGCTTACATGAACACATTGAACAGCGTAAACATGATCACCTGTAGATTAGAACCATCTGCACCTACTCCCAACAGAAAGGCCAACAAGAACTACTACACAAAGCTAGAACAGAGGCAAATCCAACATTCGGAGGAATTCGGCACCCAGCTCGTTCTCGTTCTAAGAATAAAAGTAAAAAAAATAAAATGAATAAAATAAAATAGACAAAATAAAAGCAAGAAGTGAATAACAGATGAAGATTGGAGCACAAGAAATTTGTCCAACTGTTGCTAGAATTCGTAGAATGATAGAGTCAACCGGATAGACATCGTTCCTTCAGACGTGCCTTTCAACTGTCCTATCTTTAGCCTCAGTTTTATGCAAATGGAACCAAGGAAAAAGACTCCGCAACGAATGCAGCCTAACGACTACGTCGCATTTAATATCAGCAAAAGTTGAGTAAATCATTCACTGGAACTAGGAAACCAGCTGAAGCACACATTTCCCCTGTCCATATGGACGTCTTCATCAAATACAACGAATACAGATTACAAATGAAGGCAGTTTAATAGCTTCTTGCAAGGGCGTTTAGAGCTCATTTATTAGAAGAACCTGTCGAATCCAACAATTCCAAGTCTACAACCTTTATTAAGCTCCTTGAAAAAAAATGTACGTTCATTTAGCTTGATTTCATGAATTTTTAATAATTACAGCCGAACTTCTATAGTGATGTAGACGTTAATGTTTAGAAAGTGGTGATGAGCAAAAAAAATCGGAAGGTTATGATAGAAAGCCTTCCTAGCATTACTAGACAAATGAAGATCCATGAGATAAAACGTAGCTCAAAAATATGATGAAATAAAGCCACAGAATTCTCTATTCCACTCGTTTTGATGCTATAAGACTTCGCATTTGTCCCAGCATCGCCATTTCTTTCTTTTTCCTTTCCTCTTGAGAAAAGCCAGATAACAAACGTTTCTCTTCTGCCGTCAGTACCTGAACAAGTCAAAAACTAGAAGGAAGTACATTTCAGACAAAGTGATCAACCATCATTATCCATCAAACGGTTTTCCATCATTACAAAGAAGAACACTTCACACAAATTAATCAAATCATTGTGAATGGAAATATGGGTTACTTGATTTTCTTTGCGCAATCGAGTAGCCTCCATCGCTTTGTGCCTAGTTCCGCTCATTACGTAGCCTACTTTTTCAAATTCACTGATTTCTGCCGAAGAGAGACCAATTTCACCTGAAAATAAAAACGCATGCAAAATAACAAAGCGTCCACTTTCACTAAAAGCAACCTCTTCTAGGAATACGTTCTCCTCTTGCCGCATATGCTGCCATGGCTGCTGCTTCACCTTTCAGCATGTCTTTTCCATAACTGAAACCAAGACAATAATTGGAAAGGTACACTGAGATAAAAAAGCTAAAAAATGTTCTACGAAAGTTCATACTTGGCTTTAATATGCATTCCAAGTTGACAGCGAGATTGAAGATGTTCCGGTAAAGCGGGTCCTGGGATTTCCTGCTCCTCCCTAGCTTCTCGCGCAGCTTCCTCCATTCTCATGTCATGTGTTACCTCCACCCATTCATCGCTGTCATCCTCATCGGCTTTCGACTTCTCAAAGATGAATTAATCGGTCTATGCACTATTAAAAGAGAAAAGTCACACAACAACAAGGTCCTTGCCTTCTTTTTGGCTTTTTTCTTTTTCTCTTTTTTAGCTTTCTTTTCTTTCTTTGCCTTTTTTCCTTTCTTCTTTTTTCTCTTCTTGGTAGACGTGTCACTGTCAGAGCTTTCAGGAATTTCTAAACAATTGAAGTTCACCTAAGCTAAAGTCCACAGAAGCAGAAATGCAGAGCAAATATTTCGAAAAAATAAGAGTATACATAGTAGATATCAAAAATCCAGAAACAAACAGTGTTATGCAATGCTGAAGAAATCACTTACTGCCTTTCAAGACATCAGCACGTCGCTTCTTTTCTTCAAGCTTTCTCTCAATATTTCGAGTCTCCTTTAATTTCTCCACTTTCAGTACTTCACTCTTCTTTTTTTCTTCACATTCAAGGTACCTTAAAATCTCTTTCAACATAAAACTGTATGTTGCTATAAGCCATAAACATTTTCAAAAACACCTGCTGAAGTCTTGCCAACTACAAGACTAGCGGAACAACCTTTCTTCACCCTATATTACGTTTTTAAAACTATAGCAGGAAAACATGTCCAACAACTACATCAAATTTGATACCTTTGACTAGAGTAAAAATGGTTTTACCAGCACTTCACGTCTTACTACCCTCTTATTAACATGTGACATATGACGCATTGCACATCTGAACAACAGCACTTTTTATCAGCATTTTGAAGTGCTATGCAGTTTATGTTGAATCCATCTCTGTATTCTCTTTATACTAGCCTGTTCTATACGAGAACTATGACTCACCATAGTTATTGGAAATGAAACAAAACTCAATTGCCTGTCAGGTTATCGGTTATTGAACTGATTCCAAAAACGGTTTTTGCACACTTCTCAGCAAAAATACAGCTTTTAGCTACCAGTGAATATCATGACATGTATTCGATAGGTTGACCACTGGTTACTAGTAATACAGGCAAAGAGTTCTCGGCAACGGAAAGAATATCAGTTCCAAGAGGTTATACCAACCACAATGCCCCCCTAGAAAAGATCGATTTTTATAGCAGTCACCTAGGCGTGAATGTATTGAAAAGAAAAAGCGTCATGGGTTAAAAATGTTTGATTAAAAGCTAAATGTAGCCATGCAGTGTAAGTTTGTCATGAAAAATGCCACACGAGCTGTGCCGAAAAACTTCTAACAACAGTTTAAATCATTTTTCAAAGAAATTACAGTTAACATAAAGAAGTGTTTCAATACGTTCGTGAGCGCACAAGTGATGTATCACTTTTTCCTTTAACATTGGTTCAACCGACCGATTGGTTTCCGACCCAGCGCTTATATATGTTGTTCCGAACGTTGCCAGAAAAGCTATTCTCTATGCTTAGCAATTTCTAAAACAGAAAAAAAGACTTTGGACGAGCTTTACTCGTCCAGTCACTCACAATGTCGCTGGTGGGCAAGTATTAAGACGTTTCTACTAAACTTGTAGACATAATTTCAACATTTAAAGATATCTCACCAAAACAACATGAAATACTGGCGTCTGTTCACGTTTTTTGCAGAAAGCAGATTTAGGAATAAACAACTTTTTAAAATGCATCGATCCTGTGAAACCAAATAGAACCAGTCGTCCTATTCTAGACTGCCTGTGTACGAAGTCCTATATGTCGCAAGATACCGCACAGCTTCACCACTTATCCTAACCTCATTACTATCACTTGTACTCTTATCCACCCATCCACACTCTTCAGACTTCAGCTGCAAGCAAAAATGAACTCTCATTATCCTTAGAATTTTCAGTTTTCTTCAGTTTACTTTCGATAAACAATCGATCAGATATGACATTCGACCCTTTTTCCTCTACGAGATAACTGTAGGAAAAAACGTCTAGACAAAAAAAATGGAATTTCTTTGCAATTATCATGATGAACCATTTGTGTGGAATAAAAGAAATAAAACCTATTAATAAACGCAGAAACACCCACCATTTGTTGTAAAACCGTATATTAAAAACTAACAGCAAAGTTGATGGATAAAAACATATTTTCTTTTAACAAAAACAAGAGTTAGAAATGCTCTGCAGACACAGGAAGACATTGGAAGACATAAAAAAGAACATATAGAATACACAGAACACAAAAAGCTATGGAAGTGAGAGGAACAATGATAGGCATCGCCATTTTTGCGAAGTTCCACTATTGTGGAAACTTACTTGGGTACTTGGATGGCCCATACTCACTGGTTGCGTGGGCCCCAGCACAATCTTCATTTTTCGGAGCCTTGCTGGTTTAGCCATTGCGGAAACATAAGATTCAATTGCCGTTAAGAACGCCAAAGACGACAGATACTGTAGCTAATTGCTTCAATTTGGTCAACGACGGAATCTAGAGTGCTAACTTATGCCACACTCGGAAAAACTGCTCAAGAAGATGAAATGGAATCTACCAGCGCCACTAATGCCCGAATAGAACCAAACTATGGCACGCCTCGTGCTTCTACAGTGAACTGGGCGTATAAGTCAACTAGGCTTTAACTAGAAACGAAATGATACACTCGGACATGGCGCTCGGTCCTCATGGTTTTTCATAGTGAATAAGTTAACGCATTTGTAAACACTTCTTTTGTCTTAAACAAGTAACAACAGCGTAACCCATTAGTAACTTTCATGCTAGAACACTAGCTTGAACGGTTCACTATAATACAGTGTTTCAGCAAACCTAGTGTTTCCTCTTCTAATCTTCTCAAGTTGATAACAAAATTATTTTATTGAACGCCTTTTTCGGCCAAGCTACAGACCTTGTCAACACATTCACGACCGTACTAGTTATTCGCGAATTGGTGGTTATTTCTCGATAACATAACATCAGTGGTGAAAGTTTAACTGGCTTTTAGAACAGACTTCCCTCTACTGCTCTAATTATTATTACGAAACATTTTACTTCAAATGTTTCTGAAGTTGTGGCTTTCGGGAAACAGTAGACAAAGTACAGTTTTTAAACTTCGAAATTAAATGAAACAGTAGCAAACACTAGTGATGCAGCGTGATGTTCGAGACGAAAGTTCGCTTGATCAATTGCTTCTCTATTCCAAATACGAGCTTCAATTATAAGGTTCTTGTGGAAAATGGAAACCTGTAACTGGTTGGACTAGACCTTGGAATTCGACCGGAATCTAACTCGATCAATAAATTTCACTATGAACTGAGATATACAAGTTTGCATTTGAAAACGGCCATCGTTTTCTCTCCTTCTTTGATGAAATCAACGCGTAGGGTTAAGATTGAGTTAAAGGATAATCTACTGATGATTTTAACTAAGAAATTCATTCATAAAATAACTGTTGAAAGGAAGAAACCAATATAGAACTAAATACACTCACGCAGCATATACCTCCTCGATTTCACTCTGAACAGGTGACCGTCCCCAAACCTCAGGAGCACCATTTTCTAACACAAACATTCTTCGGGTCCGGCGTCTAAAATGGCAAAATAGTATGCTCTTTCTAAAAATTATGCTAGCTTATATCACAAAACCCGGACTAAACACGAACTTGCTCATAAAAGTACTGCGAGAGTTCGCCGGGCTTCGAGATCTTGAGTGTGATATCGACCTCTGTCTTGCATTTCGCCTCTTCGGAGAAGTCGAACGAGACCTGCTAGTGGAAAAAGAAGGGTTAGGAACAAGTATCACTTAAGACTTAATAATACCCAATTTAACTAACTTCCTATCGCGGTAGTGGTGTCGATGAGGGCTGCCTTGACGGTTACGTTTGCGTCCTGCATTGTCTCCACTACTGAAAGTTTGCGGAACAAGTGCAAATTTCTCATCATGTTAACATGAAAGAAAGCGAAGATTACTACTTTGCAGTAATTCTTGGCGCATGAAATCTCAATTTCAGTGAGCTGAGATTCGTTGGTAGTGTAACAGAGAATCTCCGTTTCTAAAAAATGCGAAAACAGTCGGTTTCCAGTTAAACTACTAACCGACTGTTCCCCAAAATAAGAACCGCATGTGCGCCAGCATGTGGCTTTCTTACTGCATTTGGTAAAAGAAAAGCTAAACCAGTAAGCAGGAATGAGAAAGTAAATTCGTTGGAATAATGAAGATCTCACCTTGATCGGGACCGCCTTCTGATGGGCGATCGAAAACGCCTTGGCGGTGATATCTCAGTTCGTAGTGATGAACGAGTTCGGCGCTGTGGAGATCTGCTCGCTGAAGACTTTGATCTGTTCCTAATAAATGAATACGACAAAGTGGACTCATGGAAGACACCAAATCTATTTTAAACAAACTTGAACAAAGGAAACCCAATGAAAGGACTAGGCGATTGGAAAAGAGACCCGAACAAAGTGAGAAAAAAGTTACCTTCGATGTCGACGCTCACGCTGTCTAATTGGAGAGGTAGATGGGGATTTAACCGAATTACTTCGCGATGGAGATCTGAAAGAGATACATAGATGAAACGAATATAAATGTTCAATAAGTGCGCGGTTTACCGACGACGGTACTGAAACGGGGGACTGCGGCTGCTACTTTTCGGGCGCGCTCGGCTTTCATCAGATGATGAACTGGATGCCGCAATACTGGATGGCATTCTGAAAAGTTTGCTCCAAAACTTATCCAAACATTCTTGTAACAGCATTTATCTAAGAAGAATTTAGACACGGTGTAACAGCATTCCTCCAAATACTTACTTGTATACTTGGACGGACCGTCCTCACTGGCTATCCAATCCCCACCATAATTTCCAAATTTTTGCTAGTTTAGCCACTGCAGCTCCCTGGAGACCCTAGCTCAACCAGGCAAAACTTTGCGCAGGTCGTCACCACCACAGGCAGTCGCCGCTATTGAGGATCACAGCGAGATTTGCCACCATGTGACCAGTTTGATATCAAAACGGTGGTTGACTATGATATTGGTTTGCTCTCCTACCTAGGCTTCCTAGTGAAAACACCGAACTCCTTCTCAGTTTGGGAGACCCTGCCAGGGGGATGAATCTTCCCACTGTACATCGCAGCCCGACACTAGGAACAGCCAGCCACGATGCGGTAAACCGTTAAGAAGCAAATAAACATTTCTATACCACGAAACTAAGCAGACTCTAACAATGCTAACCTCGGGATTCCAGGAAATCACAATGGCAAAACCAGTAAAACTCCAAAAAAGTGGGAGCTATGCTGGGGCCCGCACAGCCAGTGAAGACGGGCCATCCAAGTATGCAAGTATACCACGATATGGTAAATGAAGTACACAGTCCATACGAATATGCGAAACAGGGAATGTCCAATAACTGACGGAGAAAAACGAGCCGATTCTAAACATTCCTCAGAGGCACAATTTTGGACTGGAAATGTGCTTCCAAATATATCTCAAGTACGAAACCACCCTTTCGAAATTAAATTTAAAGGTGAGAACATCCTGCTAATTGGCTGTGGAGCGCAACAGCTGATCGTCTATGAATAGTCCAGTGGCCTACGACAGGACTACAAGTTGCCTGATATAGCAGATAAGTCTACGATACATAAGTTTAGTTCAAGCAATTCATATCCGTTTGAAATAACCGTAGGAAGATAGGATTGATGGTAAACACTGAAATGGAAGTATTCTTGGGCTTACTTTGTGCTATATATTCGTGTTGCCGTTGGACAGATGTTCTCTAGGAGTGGATATAATAGTGCCCAAGCGTCTGTATATGGCATTATTTGACAGAAATTTCCAGAGAGAAGTCAACCTTTAACAAGATGCTCATAGCAAGTAGACGTTCATCGAGGTGATTTAAATGGAAAACGACATTCTGATTATATGTTGAAGCAAATGAAGCCAACTGTACCAGATTGCTTGGTGGATAAATGATGGTGAAAATTACCGTTCTTACTGAAGATAACTGAAGACCACTTCTTAAGGCCTTATATGGTTAAGGGTGTTTCAGCTACCGATGTCGCTATGGAAGCATTCTTAGCGGCATCCATGAGAACGGTAGTGAAGCTAATCTAACACATTTGCGACTATATGAATCATATTTGATACACATACTCTACGTTTCTTTCTTCCATGAAGCTTCTTTTGCAACACTTTTCTTTCTTAAATCGACAACTCGTTAAACCGACAAAAGCTACTTTCTATGCAACACAATCTACAGTAGACCTTTATCAGGACGAGTTTGCTCTCCTATGTGACAATTCCCTGTTTAGAGTATGATAAGTGACGTTCTGGATAAGGAGAACACAGAGGGGCGTGTGTAGCGCAGTGGTTCGAGCCGCCCTGCAATACACACGGGATCGCTTCCCGCACACATGGTTCCCCCGCCGTCCATCCTTCCAGGGTCGGCAAATCGGTGCCAGACGTGTCTTGGAGGATAGCAGTACTGGCTCGATACATCGATAGGCCACCGCGAGTCATTTTAAAGGCCAGATGTGCACTCAATCACCCCGAACGATGCTTAATGAAGTCGAATGCGTGGCGCATCCCCCACGGGTTGATTAAAGCCGATAACTTTTATTAGGAGGACACTGAAGTATCTTCATTGTATAACTTTTATCTAATGCCCATTTTTTTTTCACGGTAGGGTATTATTTGAAAGACAACCACAATGATGCCAAGGTATTTGCAAAACTCAGAGCTCAGGCCATATCGAACCGCAGTTACTCTTTTCGCTGGGAATGTGATACCCACTACACCACTGAGGCCATGGTTTGTCTTCACTGTATTTGTTACGTCGAATTTCGATACCTAGAATACTTTGCTGCGTTTAATGATAAGCCAGTGAGAATAACAAATTAACGCAAGATTTTAAATGTAGATTAAAGACTGTGGAAAGGCTAGACGTTCACGGTATACTCGTCCTTGATTATTTTTCCACATCCCATCGCTTTAAACACGTCACGAGATTCTCCTTCTCACAACCTTTCAGTGTTGTTCCAAAGCACGTGCTAGAAAAAATTGCTTTGAAATCTATGGTTTGCGCAATTTATCACACAGGAATTACAGACGTTCCCTTTTTTCTTGGAGATCTGTAGACCAAATGCACTGTAAATACATGTTTCTATATTTTACGTGACCCTTCATCACATCTACTGTGCCGAATCAAGTACTTCTTGCGTTCGGTCTGTTTTCCTCGCTTTGGTTGTCCACGATGCTCTTCGAACATTTCCCGTGTTGTTTTAACTGCTGCTTGAGGATTTCGTCTTCTTTATGAATTTTGTGAAGTATTAATCGAGTCAGTTCTCCTTGAAATCTTGGAGATAGCCTGCCTAAGACGTTTCCATGTGAATTGGAGGAGGACGTTGGGGTGAGGATCGAACGAGCGCCTTTTGCTTCCTAATCGATGCCACCACAAACCACCAAACATTCCCGTTCAAAATGCGTCGAGATGCATAAATAGCTCATGAGAAATCGATTTAACATATTATGTGATTATGCGACCTGGATCTGATCTGATCCGTCACCTTCGATCGCTTAGAATCGTCAGTCATAGGAATCACAAATGTGCACGGCGTTAATATGAGATGGGTGGGAGTAGAAAAGCAATATATTTGTAGCAGATGGCAATGGGAAAAGGACAGAACGAAGTAATCTCACAAACTAGTTGGTTTCATCTACCGCTTGAAATGAAGAGGCCTAATTTGCGAGGAAACAGGAACTTTGACTTTGGCGAAAAGCAAGTGCCCAAATTGTCGTTCGATTCATGTGAATCCTCAAATCCTGAGAAATTATTGATCGATCTTCCCTTTCTTACCGACATACACAATCATGATTATCATTTGGAGTGAACGGTTATCGAGACATAACGTATATCCATTGTGGTCCTATTCATTATCTAGGGATTGAAGCGGGGATGAAGCGCCAGGATGTTTTATTCATCCTGGCGCGATCCCGTGTCACGCGAGGTACCCGTACCACGTCACCCATCCTGATGCGATACCTATTGTTTTCATTGAGAACGCAACTAAAGGAAGTACGCCTGATTTCATTGTCGCAGATTTTTGCACTTAGCAAGCTTCCAGATAGCAACGTCGAACTTCTTCGTTCTCAGAGCCCCTGTTCAGGAATGAACTCCTGCCGTACATCGCAGATTGACACCTAAAATTACTCTTCCAGCTTTAATAAAACGGCGTACGAATCAGTAGATCTAAACATGCTTTAAATACACTTCATTAAACCTTAATAAATGGGATTCTTTCCTACAAATTTAGAGCTGGGATAAAAAGCATGAAGAAATACACAGATCCATAATCTGACACATTAGAGTCGACATTCTTTTGGTAGGAAGGCATAAGTTGCATATAATTCTCATTAGCCACGTCCTGCCTCAAAATTTAGAGTATCTCAGATCACTGTAAGACGTCGGCCACGATCAGTTTGCCTAAGAAGGCTAACCAAAGGAATCTTTGTAACAATCGTCTGATATGCATACTGCGAATAATCCACAAGCCTTTCACGAAGATTATCCATTTTCCCCTATAGAGGACATTGGGTGGGGCACTATCAGTTCAGCAAGCAGAATTCCGACAAGGATTCTTCCACAGCGACCACATCCATGTGGTTTCACATGCCATAGAAGTGTTATCGGGAGTCCCATTAGCTCTTTCTGCTAACTTTTTTGTCAACGGAAACGGGTTTAAAATCGTTGAAACGAATGAAATACTTTCAGGACCAAGCAGTAGACCCGTGCCCAATACAAACTCTAGCTTACTGCTATCGTAACCACGGAACAAAAATAAAGCTTTTCTTTTTTGATTAATGATACCGAGGTTCAAGGAAAGTCGGTTTCGAAATATTACTACGCTTTGTAAAGCTTTTCTGTTGTTATGCTGTATGCTGTCTGTATGCTGTTTAAAAACCTCGCGTTTGCTGAACAAGAAAACGACACATTCATAGGGCTTTTCCTTCAACATATTAGCACTATTTCTCGTGAGTCATAAAGCAATTGTTGGCGTTGGGTAAAATTTTATATCACTGAATAGAGCACATTAGGATATATCTGTTATTTGAGAAAAGGTCATGAAAAACTTTCAACAAAAGGTTGGAGAAGCTAAAAGAATCGCCAGTACGAGTGCCGTTGGAAAAACCCATACGAAGTTTTAATCATCGGCATCGGATGTTTTTGATTGTGAAGAAGAAGAGCTGCGGTGGGAGTAAGCGTAATGTTAGCCGCGATGGCTACTCGAAGGCTTTCACGACCACCTCGCTTACAACTCCACAAATTAGATGCTTTTTAATATCAAGTATCTATGCCGAGCTTTATAGAAAGTCGGTCTTTCGGGTTATTAAGGAACGTGCGATAGTTGGTGTGACGAGTTTCAACAACAAATAAAACAAAGAAATGAGATAACGACCGAATTATGATTTTCGTAAAAAGTTAAAGATTATCTGAGGTTGTGATGAAGATTTTAGGAGCCCAAAGATCACTTACAAATTACTACGGACGAAAACAACAGACGGCAATCCTTACGTGTGAAAATACTCTATCTCCTCATGTATTTTTTAGTAGTGTTGTTTAGGCCCAACTTTTAGGCGCATTGCTCGCACCATACAGTTCTAAAATGTCGCCGATCTTTGAGTTCTCTATAAAATTGCCCAACTCAAGCCATAAACGACTTACGGTGGAGAAGCACAAAGATTACTCCCGATTCACTATTTTGCCGGTGCGACGTTGCCTGTACATGGCCAGGTGGGCTCCGATTTAATAACATTCTTTTGTCGTTGCTTCCATCGTCAACAGTCTCGTCTCCATCCTCTTAGGCATCTCTTAATCACTCATTGAGCCGACGTAATTCTCTATGAAATCCGTCCACTGTGAACAGTGTGCGTAAATCCACCTAGGAATGTCACTGTCTTGTTCACAGCCATTGCAGTGTACCGATAATGTTTTAGCTTAGCTGCTCTCCTCTCTCCTAAAGATGATTGTTGACATCAGTACTCATGCTAGATTCTCTCACCATATATTTATCGATGTTGAGTACTTGTCTCGTGTTTGTCTACTGATCAGGAAGAAAGCCAACTTTTTGAGGTAATCGCTCACACCGACGTATGCCTAACGACCGTCGCGCAAATTGTGGTCACCACCAATTACCGCTTTCTACATCTCCATCTTGCGAAAGCTCAAGCAGTACTGAGGAGTCTGATAATGACGCCACAACGTCTTATTATCCTAACGGCGAGCCTGATTGTACTATTAGTCAACAGCATGATGCGTTGCGTTTATGGCTTCACTTCCAGTTCAGAAATTAGAGAGCGTTACTAATTGGCATCCACGATCGTCTTAGTCGTATCGAAGATCAGCTTAGTCAGATTGAACGCCGTAATTGAAAGCTAAAGCATACGAAGAGGTTGTAAATGTTCTTGCAGCGTTGTTAAGTAATTGTGGCTATTGACAACTAATCTTTCATGTCCTACACGTACTAACATCTCTGATAGTCTTAACCCTTTTATTTGCTGCTTTTTTCTTTTAAATGGCAGAGTATGCTGCGAAATATAACTCGTATGTAATGCTGATATATTTGCAAAACTCCGGACCGCAGGTATATGCGGTGGGGAACGAACATGCGCTATTGACCTTACCGGGAAGTAGCGCACTTCACTACCACACCATCCAGGTCCTTCGTTTTGCCTGTCTCTCAGCTAGTTCTATTAATCTTTTTGCCATCAGAAATCACCCGTCAACGGGATCGATCTGAGGAGTCCAAATCGGCATTGAACCTAGTTAAGCTGTGGCTTAGTTATAATCACAATCTTAACCTTTTATTTACTGCCTTTTTCTTGAAGGACCCGGATGGTGTGGTGGTGAAGTGCGCTACTCCCCGGTAAGGACAACAGCGCACGTTCGTTCCCCACCGCATATACCTGCGGTCCGGAGTTTTGCAAATATCTCAGCATTATATACGAGTTATATTTCGCAGCATACTCTGCCATTTAAAAGAAAAAAGCAGTAAATGAAAGAGTTCTGGTGGTTTAGCCATTGTGGTTACTTGGCGTCCCGAGGTCAACCATGCAAAAGTCTGCCCCAGGTCGTTACCACCATAGGCAGTCGCCGTCCTTGTGGATTAGAGGAAGCTTTGCCACCATGCGACTACTTTGATACCTGGACTGTGGTGAATCCTAATATTGGTTTACACTTAGCTGGGCTTCCTGGTGGAAACGCTGGACTTCTCGGCTTGGGAGACCTTACCATGGGGACGAATCCCACCACTGTATATCAGTCCAACACCCAGGAACACATCTCAGCAACGATGAGGCAGTAAACCGAGGATTGCCTGACTATAGTTCTGATTTGAGGTGATATACGCTGGACTAAATTCAGTAGTGGTGAAGTTTTCTTGTTCTTTTTTTCGATTTCAAGATATTTTATTCAGTGATTGTTCCTAAAGACCTTCAAACCTTTAAGAAGGCGAGGAGCATTACACTTTCCTTTTTAGGATCTTTATTTATAAAGTTGTTGATTAGAATGGCCATGGGTGGGCCCTTCATCCATACCATATGAACACACTGTGGATTCTCCGAACTACCACTTAGAGTAAAGAAATCTTAGTAGTCCTCTCACATGCAGCAGGCCCTGTGTTACCCTGTTTGGTTGTTAATCAGACGAGTTCCTTCAAGATCCAGGAATGGACAAAATGGTCATAATTGTACTTAACTACTACTGCTACTTAATCGTCATCTGACTTATAGAAAATTGCTTTTTGTTGCGCGCAGGGTAGAACATTTAAGGGCGACAATGATTTTGCACAAAAAGCGTGACATTCACTTCACAATTATATCTTGCCCATATGAATGAGGTTTTCTTATCCTACATAACCGTAGCACAAAATATGCCTTTGCAAGGCATCAACTAGTCCTTTAATGCCGTAGTCCCGGGATATCCATAGATATTATAGAGGCCCCTCATTATGAAAACGGAGTTTACGTTTGCAAAATTCCATGGAGCATAGTATACACCGTGAGTACGCTATCGCCTAACACATAAGGACCAGCTTCTATGGCTGTGCGCTGATATTTTCCAAGTCCGATACTGCATGCAATCATGTAAATTTGGTAATCTATCGATTGAATGCAAAACCTACGCCAAAAAGCCGGTGTGCCGCAAAAAGAACGGCCGGTAAAAAGAAAGTAAGCAGATAACTGCTCGCGCCGGTCATTACGTGCATCCACGTATTAGTGGAAATCCACTCACATTTTTCTTTATCTGTCAACAGACACTCATTATTATTCTTCAATTTCGTTAATCTTGACACCACAGGCTGATTGATAGGCAACGCAAGGGTTTCAATTGCGCAGTGAGTAAAACGCGAGACGCGAGAAAAACGCGAGGAACCGCGGGTTAGAGGATGGCTTATGGCCCGGGTTTTGCAAATATTTCAGCATCACTGTGGTTGTATTTGACATAATACACTGTCATGAAAACATAATAGACAGTAAATAAAAGGTTGAATTATCTTGGCAAGTATCAAAAGTGATTGTTGAGATCTTCGAGCAGAATCATCGCTTTTGTTTCCGGAACTTCGTAGTCGAATCTTATGTAATTCAGGCGCACATGATATGACGGATTGTTTTGCCCTTATAGAGTGTGAAATGATCCGATACTTTCATGGCACGAAGCTTCGCTATAAAGCTATGCCGCGTTTCCATTGATATAACTTCACGTGTAGATTTAAAAGCTTAGAATTGTAATTCTTCGTATTTTTGCTGAGCAAACGCGAGGTGTTATTGTTTTTTGTTCACGAATAAGCTGACGTTTCGGCGGATTTCGCCTTCCTCAGAGCCTGGAAAGGTCAAGTTGATAGCAATCTACTAGGCCAGACGCCTCCATAACCAAACAAAGAAACTCTAAACCAGGATTTCAATCACGTTGAACACAGCTTGGCACACTCACCGCTTTCTATGAGGTTTCCACTAAGTATGTCACGTAGAGACCAACCGCACAGAAACCACATGGAAGCATAATGTGCCCCTCCCAACAGAATAGCAGTCTTATATACTGCCCTATATCACGCGTGATAGTGAGGCATTCTTCCCTGCGGTTCACTTTCGGATTTCTGGAATTAATCCAGAATGCCTCGAGAGTTTTTCGCGCCTGTGTTCTTGATTCGTGTGCGAGGATCGTGACACATACTTCAAAGTCGTCCCCGTTATGTCTCTGGGTCCTATGCGTGCCTAGCGGTGTATTTGGTCTATGTTTGCCGGCTAGGTGTTCTTTTATGCGGACACAGAGGAGTCTACCCATTTCGCCAATGTATTCGTCACTGCACGTCTTACAGGAGATCAGATAAACTATGCCCGAGCTCACGCAATCACCGTCTCTACCACTGGGGCAAATTATGCAATTTTGAGTTGCACATAGACGGAAGGCGAAATCGCCGAAACGTCAACTTATTCGCGAATAAAGAATAATAACACCTCGCGTTTGCTCAACAAAAATACGAAGAATTACTTGATCAATGCCGAGGTTAATAGAAAGTCGGTCGTGGGAGTTACTGCTTAGAATTGTTCCCAGACTTAAATCATATTCTTCCGCAGGGATTGCGAAATTTTGGTAAGAAAATAATGCGAATGAATAAAGTTATACCTATATAGAGGATGCGGGGTGCAAGTGTGCGCACCTGAAAGGAAGGCTAATTTCCCACGTAGGTGTAAACAACCACTCGCAGGTCAATGATATCAACAGGCGCAGCGATGTTAGCGTCTTCCCCTTTATTAACCATAATGTTTATACGTATTCTTTCTTTGATGAGCTTACACGAGGTTGATAATGATATTTATTCATTTTCGGCTAACGTTCCGACGTCTTCGTCTTCCTCAGAGCCGATGGTCCGAGTCGATAGTCCACGCTTGTTATTCGTCTCGACGTGGCGGCTTGGCCTTCGTGTCGCGTCGGGTCTTCCTCAGTGAGCCATCTCCTCGAATGAGGCATCCTCACTCAGTGATGCTCTTTTATGCAGGTTGCTGATGGCGGATGGACTTGTTTCCTTTCTTTGTTTTCTTGTTTCTTTATTTTCCTTGAACCTCGGTTTCGAAATATTACTACGCTTTGTGCTAGCTGATAATGACACAGACTTCTGCAGGTTTGATTGTCCGGGAAAAACGAGTCGTTATCACACTATCACCGGACAATCACAGCTATTCACCAACAGCAACCTGCATAAAAGGGCATCACTGAATGAGGATGCCTCATTCAAGGAGATGGCTCATTGAGGAAGACCTGACTCGACACGAAGGCGAAGCTGCCACGTCGAGATGAATAACAAACGTTATTCAAGACGACCTCATTTCACATCACATAGAAAGGCCGAACGCCTGTGGACCATCGACTCGGATCATCGGCTCTGAGGAAGACGAAGACGTCGAAACGTTAACCGAAAATAAATATCATTATGAACCTCGTGTAGGCTCATCAAAGAAAGAATACACATTGATTAGTGACACCGAGGTTCAAGGGAAGTCGGTTTCGAAATATTACAATGTTCATAGTTCGCTGTTACGTAGATTTTCCTTTATTGGTGGGGATTTTATTTAGGGAAATAGTTCACTGATGATTATGACATGAATTTAGGTTTGTGGATTGTTGGAGAGTTATTTGTAGTTGGTTACAACTTAGATAAGATAATTAATGCGCTGGTAGAAGATGGACAACGGCGAAAAGAGTTCATATAATCTCGTATAAGTTGAAGTACTGGGTCGCATCCGCAAGGAGGACGCAATATACGATATCGACTTTATGATAGGATTCTCTCTTTAAATATAATATTTCCTCTATCGTTTAACTAACTCATGTCGATCTTATCTTGATCACGTATAGGGAGGCTATGTGAAATCACTTACCATCGCTGCGCCTTCTAGTAATTCGTGAAAAGCGAGGTCATAAGGTACTGCTCTAGTGCTGAGTGTTCCGCTCTAGTGTAAATGCCAAGCAAAGTGCAGCATGTGTAGTGAATGTAATCTTCTTGTTCGGCATTAGTGATGCCAATTACAACCCTAAACTGGAGCTATCACTAGTTATCCCATCACTTAGTAGACGAGCATGTAAGCATAGGGAACTTATTTAGCACTGGAAAACAAAGTGTCCAACAAAGAATGAAGGAACTACTGTTGTTGAAATAATTGAAATTTTGAATGTGATTGTTTTTAGGCATGAGTTGAGTTGTTGGTGTTAAAAATTTCGTAGTTCCAAAGTAATTCGGAAAAGAGTCTCCAAGAGAAAATGGTGAAAAAATAAACAATATCGAAGGGAGATTAGGGAAACATGTAAGCAAACACAGCAAGAAGGTCCCTTTCCAACGTCTTAACACTCCAATTCCAGGTGGTCTGCTTGAAGGATAAAGGATAAAGCTCGCAACACTGATCAATCCCTGAGGCATGCGCCATACATTTGACTTCATTAAGCATTGCTTGCAGGTGATTGATTGCATATATGACCTCTACAATGACTTACGGTGGCCTACCGATGTATATAGTCAGTGCTGCTAATCTCCCAGACAAGTCTGGTACCACCATGCCGACTCCGGAGGAATGGAAGGCTTGATGAGCCTCGGGAGCGGTATTTTGTATTGCAGGGCGCCTCAAACCACACGCGGTGGTTTTCTTAATAAACGAACAATACAGTATAATCAATCCTAAGAAATCAGTTCTAACTAATTAACGTTTTTAGAATGCTCAACCAAACTGAAAGTCCTAACTTCGATTTGTTGCCTATTCTTTCTTTACGGCAGGGGACGATGTAAGCTTCAACCACAAGATTGTTGAGATGTGAGCAAAACCGAGAACCGCAGTTGGACTTCGAACCAGCGATTGCTCCTACCGGGAGATTGCGTGCTGTTCACCGCACCAACCGAGGTCCTTCCATTGATCTCCTCTCAGCTATTTTTTTACCCAATCGATGCTATCTGCCGCCACTTCTCAACGGAAATGATCTGGGGAGCGTAAGCGGAAGTGGTTAGTGGCGGGTATTTGCACTGACCAGAAATGTATATACACTTTCTACGTCGTTAAAGCTTGAGGCTTTTATTTGCAGCTATTGCTTGACATTGTTAGCTCTTCTCTCGAGTCGTTTATCGAACGTCGCGCCTTGTATTCCTTGGAACAGGACTTCTGACAAATTCTGGTCCCTCCAACAAGTTACTTCTCTGAGGCAGGTGATGCCCAGGATTTTTGCACATTCTACTCAGAGATTCTTCCCTTTCTGATTGATATCGAGACACATAGGATAACCATTTTTCGATAATTCAGAGGCACTGACCCGTTCTCAGCTTGCTTGTGCTTCGCCCATGCTTTTGAGATTTACATTAAGGCATGGAGAAAGGAAAAGTTGAAGATTTAGGATCGATCCCAGATGCGCCATCTTTACCACCTTCTTAGTGTTCCCACAAAAATTTTAAGCAAACCGTTTATTTCCAGCTACCTTTAGAACTAAGTCCTCACCACATTGGTGTTCTCTGCACACTGCGCATAGTCTGGTTGTTCTAATTTCCGTCCGTTCGCCAGAATATTGCTCTTTCACAGCAACGTTTCATTATTCGTTGCTATCAGCTAACAATTTAGTGTTATACGAACAGTGCTGTTAGCGAAGTGAAGACAATATAATTCTCGACCACCGCCCTTCATTTCTTGGTTGTTCCATCTTTCTGTGATTTTGTAAAGCTCTCAAAAGCTTGGACAAGGTGGTATCGTCTCATCGAGCTCATTCTATTCACATAGGTAGAGAACTAAGTTGTTCGATTGTGCCATGAAGTTCTATCCTCAACTAAATGAATAAGGCTAAATCCACCGAAACGTCAACTTGTTCGTAAATAAAGAACGAAATAACACCTTGTGTTTGCTCAAGAAGAATATAAAGAATTAAATGAATAACCATCTCTTAGTCGATGAGAAGAAATGAAGGATTCATACAAGATGCTCTAAAACATTTTAAAACCCTCAACCGTCAACTTATATGCGAAACTACAAAGGTCTGCAGATAATCGAGGTTGGGAAAAGCGTGCATAACGCACAACTACACGGTCCAATGACAAGACAAGGATTACCACACTGCGACGCCTAGACAGGACCGTTACTATTTTCAGAAAAGCGATACAGAGGGTTATCCAACACTTCCACTTAACCTCCTCGGCAGAGTCGTCTACTCACCTTCATATTTATCACGCATTTCTTCCCAAGTCCTTTGTTATTCTTTCTATAGATCATCCTGCCATAATAGGAACCGAATGCCTAGTGAATTAAGCGCTATCTTCATCACAACGCAAAATTGGAGCTTTACACCCTACATTCGAATTGAAGTTCACCTAAACAATAAAAACCAGCAAGACCTATTGTGAAAGAACAGGAACAGAGACAGCACATACAGTTAACCCACCTGTTGTAGTTCGCCTAAAAGCTACTTATTCGAACCTCCTTCAATAGTTTTAACTCTTTCATTTACTGCCTTTTTCTTCTTAATGGCAGGTTATGTTGTGAAATATAACTCGTATGAAATGCTGATATATTTGCAAAACTCCGGACCACAGGTGTATGCAATGAAGAACGAACACGCGCTGTTGTCCTTACCGGGGAGCAGCGCACTTCACCACTACACCATCCGGGCCCTTCGCTTTGCGTGTATCTCAGCTAGTTCTATCGATCTTTTTTGCCATCAGCAATCGTCCGTCAACGGAGTTGATCTGGGGAGCCAATATCGGCATTGAACCCAGTTAAGCTGAGGCTTAGTTATAATCACAATCTTAACTCTTTTATTTACTGCCTTTTTCTTCTTAATCGATATGTCGATAATAATCGATATCGAATCGATCAATAGAACTAGCTGAGATACACGCAAAGCGAAGGACCCGGATGGTGTAGTGGTGAAGTGCGCTACGCCCCGGTAAAGACAATAGCGCGTGTTCGTTCTCCATTGCATACACCTGTGGTCCGGAGTTTTGCAAATATCTCAGCATTTCATGCGAGTTATACTCCTTCAATAGTATTCACAAAACACTGAAAGAAAAACGACTACACGATCAGAGTTCCGAAGAGTGTTTAGCACGACGGACGATACTCACACAAGGATGAAATTTGTTGAATTGTGTCCTAGCACAAGATTATCTCTTTTCTCCATTTTAGCCCTCCTAAGAAAACCTTTAACTCTGTTGCGATAAAAGCGGGCACGGAAGATAGCTATGATATCGGAATATCCAGGGCTACCTCTTAGTAGTCAGAAATGGCTCATGAGCAATAGAGAAAAGCGATACCACATAACAAAATTATTTGACGCCCTTCTCAAGACAATGTGAAGACTGAGAAAGGGATACGTGAGAATGGAAGTTAGTGAGTATTTTCGCTTTGCTGATGGTACTGTTCCTATAAGATCAAGAGTTAACCTAACGTAAGGAGTGATAACCGATTATGAAATTGTTGCAGAATGATAACAGTTCTGTTGAACTACCTGGAAGCGATGTTACACACACGTCTAACAGAACGCACCTGTAAAAGCTGCAGTAATGTGTATCTGGGGGTGGAACAGAACGTTCTGAACAACTCAACATCAGAAAAAGAGTTGAGCAGCAGGAAGACGTGGTGAAATTAGGCTTCAGCGGTATAGTGATATACAGCGGGTTTCCTATCGAGATTTTGAGCAGTTCTGTTTTCTCCAAGGTGTAAACCAAGTATTCGTTGCGACGTCATTTAACATGGTCGAGGCTCTGGCTCGACCACCCCAGAGCCCAACCAGGCCCTCATACCCCCGAGGTCGGGAAACTGATACCAAACATGAGCTAGCTTACATAATTTCTTAACAGCTGTTTACTGCTTGTGATGAAGAACTGGGGATGCGATAGCACGGCTTCTCCGGGAATCTTGTGAAAACTGATTCGATCAGCATTCAAAGACACTTTGGAGGACCAAAAATCCCAAAGAAACAGAACCCAAATGTAAACCCAAATGTTCTCGTGAATGACGGATGCGAGCGAACGAATCAAATGCAAGAACTACCGGGATCCACACAGTGTATGATTTCGGGTCATACAAAGTAAAGTGAAAACTATCCACTCCATCACGATGTATGCTTGGAAAAACTGAAAGCTCTGCAAGATGAAAGATCGGTCAGAGCTTTAAAACTTAGTAGGCTAGCCTGTTACTAGGAGCATGCTTAGTGCTGTAAGTGAGCGACATCAGAAATTCCTAGTTACGTTGACAATCAGAGATCATAGACACTTTAGCGCACGAAAATAGGAAGACGAATAGGTGGCTCCGACACGTCCCAAATGTTTTCGTAGCAGCCGTGAGTAAGTAGGTGCTCCGCAGTTTTCATCGTACAAGAAGATGACCACCGTCATGATGGCCAGACATCTTCTCAAGGATTCTGGAGGAAAAATTTGATGCTCTTCACGATCCTCTGGCCAGCAGGATCCACTAGGCATCTCTGGCATACGACCCATTGAACTTAGTCCACGATCAGAGGAAGAATAGATGGTATAACGTGAAACGTTTAGGTAAAATGCGACCTTACAGTCTGTTTGAAGGCGCTGACCTTTCTCCCATATCCAATCTGTAAACAATCCTGCATGCACCCATTCACTTAGCTGTAAATCCAAACGTTCTGGTTTCGATTAACGACTTAAAATATCACGACTGGGTGAAATCTAATGTCAACGTCTTCCAGATTAACAAAAACCACCCAATCCCATCTGCCTTTATGACATGTCGAAAGGAAGTTAAAACACTTGTTTTCACTTCAAACTGGAAATGACACTAAGGAACGAACTAATGGAAGCTAGCGTTTTACAGGCTGGAAAGCATATAAACAAATGCGTCCTAAAACAATGCAATGCACAGAAAACTACGATCAACATTCAGGTAAACGAGAATCCAGAAAACACTCATTACTTAGAGGAAACAAACAACCGAAGTCCGACAACGTCTGGCTTCGAGTGGCAACGATGGTTGCACAGGTCTGACCGCATGCTGTTATATTGCTCTTGTTGAGAATCCTATGTTATTCGGATTTGGTTAAAAGCAAACAAAAGCTTCTCCGATTTCCTGTGGTCTTAAACGCTCATGATAACATCACATCCGTCAAATATCAACCACATCCACCTCTCCACACTCAAAATCCTCCACACGTCAGGTAGCCAGCGGTGAGTGATTTCGCAATAGGTCGCACCGCGACGAGCCTGCGCAAGCATACTGTCAGTCGCGTGCAACCATCGTTGCCATTTGACGTCAGACGTCGTCGGATTTCCGCTGTCTCCGCTAAGTGCTGGGTGTCTTCTGGATTCTCGCTTGCCAGAGTGTTCTTAATAGTTTTCTTCCGAGTTTTGATTTCGTTGCTGGACAATTAACCGTTCCATGTTTTGTTCTGGAATGCATTTGGTTATATGTCGTGTGTGCTGTAAAATATTAGCATTCATTGGTTCCTTGCTTAATTTCGTTTCCAGCCCGATGTAACGGAAGTGTTTTAACTTTGTCTCGACATGTCATTGAAGACAAAGTGGGATGAAGTGGTGATTCTTGTTAATCAGGAAGACGTTAGCACCAGATTTCATCTGGTCGTGATATTTTAAATCGCTAATCGAACCCAGAATTTCTGGATTTGCAGCTAAGTCAATAAGTGCATACAGAATTGTTTACAGATTGGAGACGAGATGTCGGCTAGGAGGAAAAGGGCAGCCAAGTACCCTAATTGGACTCGTGTCACTACCGTCGTGACGCCAGTAGGTCAGGTTTGTTGGTTCATAGCTACTGAATATGACTAATAGATGGGAAATCTCTAACACTCTCTTTTCTATCCCATGGTTTGCCTCCATAGGCGATTCAACAAGTGGCATGAAGTATTATTCCTCTGCCAAAATTCACGTGAATAGAATCAAATGTGACCACATAAGGTGTAGGTGGTTCTGACGACGGTGTAGCCCATCGGTGTCGGTTTTCGCTGAGAACTGTATTTCGAATATTAGACCACTTCATTAAGCAGGATTCCGTCCATTAGAACATGATGATTTTCCCGAATACTTCTTTAGTGCTTGCGGATGCCTGACTTCCGTTAGGAATTTTGTCTTGATGATTTTAGTTCCAGACAGATTCGAAAATCACATAACATTCTTGAAAAGTATTAATAGGTAGTAAATAAAACGGTTAAAATTGTGATTATAACTTTAAAAAAAGCCTCAGCTTAACTGGGTTCATTATCGATTTGGACTCCCCAGATCAATGCCGCTGACGGGTGATTGCTGATGGCAGAGATCGATACAACTAGCTGAGAGACAGGCGAAACGAAGGACCCGCATGGGGTACTGGTGAACGCGTTTCTCCCCGGAAAGGACAATAGCGCGTTCGTTCCCCACCGCAGACACCTGCGGTCCAGAGTTTTGCAAATATCTCAGCATCATTGACAGTATTATTTACTCTTAAATAGATGAAGAAAGCCTACTGTATAAGTCTGTGAAGTCCGAACTGCTGAAGTGCTGTAATTACCAAGAAATTATTGGCAGTTGTTAAAAAACCACCTTTCTTTTTCCATCCCTTCGGCATGTCATTTTGGTATTTACCGTTGTCTTCATTCATGTTTATTTGCTTAATTGCCATAAAAGGATAGAGGGTAGAGCTCTCGGCGTTCATCAATCCCGGAAGGATGCGTTATTCATTCGACTTCATTAAGCATCGTTGGAGGTGATTGAATGCATGTCTGGCCTTTACAATAACTCACGGTGGCCAACCGATGTATCGAGCCAGTGTTGCTATCCTCCCGGACAAGTCTGGTACCAACTTGCCGACCCAGGGGTATGGAAGCCTTAGTCAACCACGGGTACTAGGGTCGATCCCATGTGTGTATCGCAGGGCGCCTCTGACCACTGTGCCACGTGCGCCCTTAGTTGCCATTTTATTACTTTATTCGCTTAAAGTTTATTGTATTTTGGGAGTACTATGGAATTTAGAGGATACTCATTATAAACATGTTATTATGTGATTTAAATGCAAACTCAGTGCTTGTCTTCGTCCTTAAAATGAATGGAGGTTTAATGACATTATACTTCCACGTGATTTCTGTGCGGTTGGTCTCTACGTGACATACTTAGTGGAGACCTCATAGAAAGCGGCTCTGAAGAAGGCGAAATTCGCCGAAACGTCAGCTTAATCGTGAACAAAGAATAATAACACCTCGCGTTTGCTCAAAAAAATACGAACAAAATCACTTGATCAGTGCCGAGGTTAATAGAAAGTCGGTCGTGGCAGTTACTGAATGGAGGTTGTTTTGTTCTCTACTAAACCTTTTGAAGTAAATGAGCGGAGAAGTTGCAGATTCTCCGACAGGTGGTACTTCGGCCAAGGTGTCTCGCTGCTTCGTCGGAGATCCGTTTGATCAGTTTGTGCCATTTTACTTCTCGTTTAAGATTTCTCAGTGATGTTTGATTTTCTGGCCAATGTAGCTTCAATACATCTAAAAGCTTCGTGTTACATTTTTTTGTGAAGCACGGAAAAATGTATTCTGTCAGCTGTGTTCTGGACGGAATCCAATATTTTAAGATATCTCGATAGCTTGGGGCTCGTGAAGAAGGCGATGCCAAACAATGGTGGGAGCAGTATCTATCGAGCGGTTTGTGAGTCGGTTCGTCCTTGTTAATTAATTATTATTATTAATTATTGTTAGTTAATCGGTATACTTTACAGAATTCTCTTTTACTGCTGTCACCTTCTGTCATCCAAGGTAACTTGTTTTTGATAAATTGATTTTTTCCAGCTAAGTATGGATCAAAGCGAACACACTTCTTTGCAAGAATTTGTCGAAAGTGAAATTCTGTTCCAATATCGACTGCAGCGCATTCGTACTGGACTACCAACTGTGAATAAGACCGAGGACACGTTAAGAACAATTGCACGGCTGTTGAGGTTGGTTCCCAATCTGTGCTTTTTCAGTCTTCCCCTACCGTTAATCTGCAAAGGCTGAAGCACCGAGTGTTTTATTAGCAGGGCGGACAAGACGTTCCCAAATTGGAACCACATTCGCGTTCATTTTGCTACTGTATAGAAGTAAATAGAACAACACTATAGTTACTCAGCTTGATCAAGCCGATAAATTCCTGGCGAAATGTAAAACTGCCATATGATGTTATCGTTTAGTATGATTGTAAAGATGTTTAATAACATACCAACAAAACCTAACAGTTTATGGATGGAGTGTTGGCCACGCATTTTCCTTAGTAAAACAGGCACAGTAGCATACAGAAGAGTAATTATTTAATGTTAAATTGCAGAAAATGTGTTTGTTAAGGATCGAGCTGCATGTTTATCGTGCCATCGGCGAACAACCTTTTGTCTACGATGGGAATCCCGACGTTGGTGAATCTGTGGAAAAGGTGTGTGAATTTCGAAAAAGATTGCAGTGGCGATGCTGTTATGATGTGTTGAAGCGTGCAAATGGGACATGTGTAACACATTATTTTTCTTTTTCGTGTACGGGATATCTTCGATTTGGCGAAACAGGGAATTATTTATTTGGAGTTAATATAGGTGGTGGTATGCGAATCTCACCGTGGTCATTACGATTTGGTTCTTACTCGAAAAGATCACGCTTGCCTTGGATACGCACAAAGTGAGTCCGTATTTTGATCCGACATATTCATTATTAAACTTATATGGCGGTGCTTTCCTTATGGATTTCTACGCAGTAAATGCACGTGCGATTCTTCTTACTTTTTCAGCTTTTGTTTATGACCTACTCTACTTCAACGTTTTTGGATTCTCGCGTGATGTTATTAAGAATTGCATCAAGCGAATAAGAGACGATATGAGTAAGGGAAACCATCCTGTAGATGAAGTCGGTATGAATGTTGCAAATCAACCAACCACCTCCACGCAAGAAAGGACATGTGGAGATGGAGAGCTCTCGTTAAATAGTGATGGTTTAGAAGTAAGTTGTTCAGTCATATTTATCATCAATTCATTAGTGTTTCATCTGCTCTCTTTCAGACGCGGTTTGGATGGCGTCCTCCAATGCCGTACTGTGCTGTTAAATCTCTTGACCCGTCTGTTTATCGCAATATCTCCTATGATATTTTCTTGAGGGAGCGGAAACGTATACTTAAGGGGTCTAGCAGCGGTATTTATTTATATACTTCCATCATTCTAGTACACGTCGAAAATGAATATCTATAAGTTTTGGTAAAGTGGATTGTTGAGCCGATATTCAGTAGTTCTGAAAGGAAAACTGTCCTAGTATACTGAGGCTCATCGATGAACTAAACTGGTAATTATTAATTACATCTTCGAACCGAGATGAATAGTAAGGGCAAATTTTCTGCTCGGTACTAGTCATCGATTCGCATAATCATGCGAGCAAACGGGCAATTTTTGTCTCATTGTATTGCTTAGCGATTTTGAAAGACTTTTATTTTTGTGGAAATTGAATAGCTCTATCCCATATTAGGACATACAACGTTTAAAACTTGTGTTTGTGAATACATGAGATTATCTTCTTAATAACCCGTGTCAGAACTTGAGCACTAGTGATTGGCAGCTTGCGTGAAGATATAGCAACTGCAGAGCAGTGCAGGAGTCCAACGTACTTTATGTGACACTGTTTAGGTCCGCTTCACGTCGGCAATCGATGCGTTTTGATGGAAAGCGCCTCCGCGGCCACTGTGAGTGTTTAGTTCATACTTCATTTGTAAATTTTGCGTAGTTTTACGTGTCACAGGGAAATATGAGGGAAATGATTTTTTAAATGACTTACGATTTAACTCTTTAGATACTTAATTCATTTTTTTAGTCATTGTATTTTGAATTTTTTAAATAATGTGAACTTTGTCTTGTTATTCTATAGTTAATTTGGTTTAGTTTTTCTTCGTACTTTTGTGTCCAATCGGCCCAAGTATTCTTTCCTTTATGTTCTCAGGTGTTCCCTGTTTACTCCTCTGCCGTAAACCCCAATCAGTTACTCTATCTGGGTTAGTCCATTGTGCAACTGTTTTCATAATCCTTCGAAAGTCGTTGCATTGTGTTTCTAAGTATCTTAAATCTTTCGAGCATTTGTATACATATACAAGATACATCTTCGGTTGTCAATCCTTTTTAGCAAATGTTCTACGTCAGGAATATGAAGCAGCTCATAGCCATCGCTGTAACTCGGCAATAGGAAATTACTTGAGTGTCTTCCCGAATTAATTTAATTGAAAATTAATTAATTAAAAAAATTATTGAGGGTTTTGAAACAGATCAATAATATTGTATCATCATTGGTGTTGTGTTGTATTATATCATTAGTACTGTAACCTCGAATATGCCACTAATTAGTGAACACATCTCTCATTCTTCATAAGACTACGTTTGCAACGTTGGCAACTCTTCGACTAGTTTTTTTTTTCCTTTTTTTTCCTGATTTCTAACCTATCATAATATTTCACATGAAATTCATCGCTGTTTTTTTCTTTTTACTTACTTATTATGAAACGTAATTTTCCTCGAACAACGTTTAAGAAACATCATTTCTTCATCCCACTTCACTGTAGTTGTAGATCGTACAGAAGTTAGTGTTAGTTTTGTATTTCCAAACAATGTCTTAAATAAAGTTTTTGCCTTTTGGTTCATTTTGCATACATTTTTAGAGTACACATTTAGATTTAGGGTTTTATATTAATTTATCTCCACTTTTCTAATCTGTGCTCAAATATTCATTGGGTACTTGAACGAGCCGTCATCATGAGTTGTGCGGATCCAGCACATTCTCCATTTGTTTCTTTTTCTTGTAATCGTCTTCCATGGTGGTGGTTTCATTCGAGCATGGTGCAGGGGTGCCAGTCGTATACCCCATCCGTAGAACAAATGCAGCTGCGAGTACAGCTGATCGGTTTTGGTTGCGAACAAGTCCTTGCGTTGTTTGGGTGGTTTTCCAAGAGAACAGTTACATTTCTCTGGCGTCCATTTCATAATTTTTTTTCATCCATCAGTGATTGGTCCGTATATTTGTATGACCAATCCATCCATGTTTCTCCATCGATGTGTGTTCTGCTGAGTCATAGAGATTAGATAGACGTCGGAGGTCACAGAGCATTCAGGCTAAGTGTGGTGTTTAACGGTTGTATTTAAAAAGACATTGTTAAAGCGCTGTGTTAGTAGGGTGCAGTGGCCACGTCCTGCATAAAGGAGGGCTGGGAAGACCGTCGAATCGAAAAGGTGATCGTGGGTTTTCGGGTCTTTAATTAGTTGGTGGCTTCTCTGAGAGACCTGAAAGCGGCCCGAGCTGCTCTCCTTCTGTCTAGCAGCTCCTTCATGTTATTTTCCATGCTCATTTGGTCGCCGAGGGTATACGTACGAAGTGTTCTGTGCAATCAGATAGCCATCAAGTTCAATTTTGCCTTCGCACCATGGCTCTCTCATGAACTAGGTCTTCCGATTTATGTGTAGTCCGATTTTTTTTCCGTTTCGTTGAGCTCGTTGATCATCGCCTCTGCTTCCGTGGTACTTCTTGGGAAGGTAACGACGTCGGCGGCAGAACAAAAATTTAGTAGCGATTTTTCATCAGTGGGTATATCGTTCTCATCCCAATCGGGTGATTTTATTATCCACTGCCTTGCGGCACCAGACATTTTTAGCGATGTAGTGTCGCCTTACGGAGCCACTTTTCCACGAGTAAAGTAAGAGGGCGATGGAAAAAGCTGTATTTTCATAACTGAGGTAACCATTCATAATGAACATCATTCATAGCTGGCAATCCAACTTCCATTGTTCAAGTAATGGAGATACCAAATGGCAATAGATAGACGTTCTTTTTTTAAACATTGACCAAGCTTTTCTTCTTGACAAACCAAGTCAAAGTCACAACTGGTTAAACACACTTGCAATCCCAAACGATCTCGACACTTTATTACGAGTTGTTAGTGCGTATAGGGCATGGAAGACTAGTCGTCAATAGCCACAATTAATTTACAACAGAAGAACATTCATATCTTTTGCGTATATTTCAACTCTTAGTTATGGCGTTCGATCTGACTAAGATGATCTTCTACACGAGCAAGATGATCGTTGATGCTAGTTAGTAATGCTCTCAAATCTTTGAACTGCAAGTGAAGCCATAAATGCAGTGTGCCGTGGTCTTCGCTAGTAGGAGATATAGGCTCACAGTTAGGATAATAAGATTCTGTGACGTCATTATCAGACTCCTCAGTACTGCTTGAGTTTCGGTAGACAGGAGATGTGGAAGGCGGTAATTGGCAGTAACAACAAGATACGCAACAGTCCTTAGGCATCCGTTAGTGTGAGCGATTACCTCAAAAAGTTGGCTTTCTTCCTGATCAGTAGACAAACACGAGACAAGTACTCAATATCGATAAATATACAGTGAGAGAATCTAGCGATTACGTGAAAAAGTTGACATTCTTCACAATCAAGAGACAAGTACAACATCAAGATTGATAAATATACAGTGACAGCACTGAGGATGAGGTCTGAAGTCAACAATCATCTTTAGGAAGAGAGAAGAACAGCTGCATCAAGTAAAACAGCAACGCTACACTGTAATGACGGTGGACAGGGCAGTGACATTCCCATGTATTAGAACTCCACACATCGTTCACAGTGGGCGGATTACACCGAGCGCCACGTCGGCATACTGGGTGATGAAAAGGTACCCAAGAGAATAGAGACGTGATTGTTAACGATAGAAGTGGCGACAGAAGAATGTAAACTAGTGTGCCTGATTAAGCCAAAGCCGCACAGGCAAAACAACGAATCGAGAGTAATCATTGTGCTCCTCGCACTTCAAGTTGCTTATGACATAACTTGGGCAATTTTATAAAGAACTCAAAGGTCGGCGACATTTTGGAACAGTATGTTTTACAAGCAATGCGCCTAGCAGTTAGGACTCAACGTCATTACTAAGGATTACATAAGGAAGTGGAGTATTCTTACAGGTAAAGATTGGCCTCTATTATTTTCCTCTGTGATAAAACATGAGCAATCTATGAGCTTCTGAATTCTTCATTGGAGCCTTCGATAATCCTGAACTTCGGTAATTCTTAATGAACATCATAATGCGGCTATTATTTTATTCCTTTATTTTTTTCGTTGCTGTTGAAAACCGGCGCAATGTAGTGTGCTTCCCCGAATTTCGCCATGGCTCTTACACCCTTCCTGTTGGAATGCCTGTTCTCAGACAAGGAGCGACTAAAGGGCCCGTGTTCTTGTACAATGTGGGAGATCTACATTACACTACCAACTGTCGCACGTTATGCCGGCTGTCTCCTTTCTACAAGCTCTACCCGGCTCATCCTTAAAAGGACTATGAGAAGAGCGGACAGAAGATAGACGTGCGAGTAATATAGCTTAGATAGAAGTTCAGCAGTGCGCGCATCTGATGAGGCTAAGTGATGTATCGCGAGAGAACGAGGCACTGTTGAGTCCTATTTTCAGCAAATTGAAGAAAACTATTTAATTTGTAGATTTATAAGCGAAGCGGTCGTGAAAGCTTTCGAGTAGCCATCACCGCTAACATTACACTTTCTCCTACCGCAGATCTTTTTCTTTACAGTCAAAAACGTCCGAAGCCGAAGATTAAAACTTCGTATGGGTGTTTCCAGCGACACACAAATTGACAAATACTTTGACGTTCCCAACACTTTTGTTAAAAAAGTTTTACATTACCTTTTCTGAAATATCGACTATATCTTAATGTGTTCTATTCTATGATATAAAATTTTGCGATATGCGAGCAGTTGTTCTATGACTCACCTATTAGAGAGGATGCGAAGCCCTTGATGGAAATTCGCTATATTTGTAGTTCATTTACTATAACGGTCAGTTTGATAGATAGGACGGATCCAGTCGTTGATCGACAAACACTGAAAGCGCTGTCAATCGCTTTTCGTAAACAACACGGGTAGCACAAGGTGCAGGTGAAACTCCCGCAAGAGTTCTATGACCCGTAAAACCGTTTGTACGTGGTCAATGCAGCAGAATCTGTCTCCAAATCTTGCTTGCTCAACTGGTTATGCCTCATCCAGTCTCCTTGATATATGATGTAGGATAACCTTCGTTAATAGCTTGTAGAGCTTCCTCAACAAACGTATAATACGATAATTACGAAGGTTCTTTTGGTTAGAGCTCCTAGGGAAGATGGTAGTGGAGCGACGTCTTCAACTGTCCCAAAATGTTCCTCATTTTGTAGAAGACGTGGGCTACGAGATTTTATGCATTCTATGGCTTCTAGCTCGACGAACAACACTTCTAGCATAATCAGGCTATGGATCTCTGCCATTCCTCATGTTTTTTGATCCTTACTCGAATTTGAGAGAAAAGCATCTTATTTACAAGGGTTTAACAAAACGCGTTTAAAGAATTTTAACATTTCCTGATTGGTTTACCGTTAAACTATAACAAATGAAAGAGTCTTTCTAGGTGTCCATCTGCAATGTTCAGCAAGAGTTCATTCCTAAACAAGATCTCTGAGAACGAAGAACTTCGACGTTGCTATCTGGAATAAGATCGAGCGAGAACCAACGCCATATGATCATCTTTCTAAAAACAGTAAAGAAAACCATCGTATCAGGAAGTGCGACGCTCTAGGTGTACCTCGTGTAACTCGGGATCGCTGCAGGAGTAAATAACGTTTACAACCGTTTGCTTCAGTTCTTACATGATTAGTAATAATAAAGAAGGATAAAGCTCTTGGAATTTATCAATCCCTGAGGGATGTGCACGTGTTCGACTTCATTAAGCATCGTTGGAGGTGATTAAATGCATATCTGGTCTTTAAAATGACTCACGGTGACGTACTAATGTATCGAGTCAGTTCTGCTATTTTCCCAGAAAAGTCTGGCACCAATTTGCTGATCCCGGAGGGATGGAAGGCTCGGTGAGCTTTCGACGCGAGGATCGATTCTACGTGTATTCTACGATTCTACGCAGGAAGCCTCCAATCACTTCGCAACAAACACGACATGATTAATAGGGCCACAAATGGTACAAGTCATCGTAGCGTAATCGTTCACTCCAGATTATAATCATGTTTTATTTAATTCTATGATTTTATAAACTGATCTTGTTGAGCTGATGCGAGGTTGGTACAAGTTTTCGTTGTCGTTGTTGTTGGTGCTGTTGGTCGTTGGCTGACGTTTCGGTGATTTCGCCTTTCTCAGAGCCTGGACGTATTTTATACAAGAACAGTCTAATTATTCGTTAAAAAAAGACTGAAGTATTAATGAAGTTTTAACATATAAATAAACGCTATGTTGATCAAAAACTACTTAGCGCGATTTTAGCAGTGGAACTTCCCGCGTGTTGTTCACGTGGGAACGCAAGTGATACCCACCCAGTGGTCAAAATATCATTTTGAAATAAGGCTCCGGGTCACACGTGATAGTGAGACATTCGTCTTTTCGGTTCATCTTCAGATTTTTGAAATTTATCCAAAACCCTCAAGAGTCTTGCGCGTTGATGTTTTCGATTTCTGCGCCAGGTTCCGCATGGACACTTCAAAATCATCGCCATTGTGCTTTCGTGCCCTGTGTGTACCATATTCACCATATATCCATATACCATATTCCATATATATATAATATATATACCATATATCCATTTATCCATTTATATATAGGGTGTGTTGTGGAATATAACCACAATGATGCTTATCAATTTCCACATCAACCCCGTTGAGGGGTGATTGCTGACATCTCCTATAAAACGAGAGAATGGAGAAACGAAGGACTCGAATAGTGCGGTGGTCAACACTTTAGCCCGGAAACGGAAATAGCATGATCGTTCCCCGCCTAAGATGGAAAGCTGTAGTATGCAGGAAATAAAAAAGTTAACAGTTCGTCCACGTGAACAATATACGGCTAAGGCGTTCAGCACCGCAGCATGCGGGTCCTTCGTTTCGCCTTCCTCTCAGCAAGCTTTCTATCTTAGAGTATCATCACTCATGGAAAAGATGATAGCGGGTTCGATACCGTTGCAAACACTTGTGGCTCGGAGTTTTGCAAATATCTCGGCGTCATTGTGGCATCATTAAAACCAGGGTCATTGCATTAACGACCTTTAACGATATATCTCTTAGAATAACCATAGAAATCTTTTCTAGAGGCTCTCATTTCCACAACCTTTTAGTGTTGTTACAAAGCATGCGCTCAAAAAATTATTTCGAAAGTTGCACTGCGATTTCTCACGTAATTAATTACAGACGTTTTTTTGTGGAGATTTGTAGACCACATGGTCTGTAAATGCATAAATATTTTTTACATTTCACATGACTCTTCACCACATCTACTAAGCGGATCCCAGCACTTACGTCCGATTCGTCCCTTATCTCGTCGTCAATAATGGCTTCGAACACTTTGCGTATGGTTTCAGCTGCTGCCTGAGGATTTTGTCTTCAATGATGCTGAGATATTCCCAAAATTCCGGACCGCAGATGTCTGCGGTGGGAAACGAACGCGCTGTTGTCCTTTCAGGTGAATAACGCTTTCACCACTACACCATGCGGTCCGGTGTTTTGCAGATATCTCAGCATCATTAAAGTTATATTTCACAATATAACCTGCCATTGAAAAGAGTAGGCAGTAAATAAAACGGTTAAGATTTCGTCTTCGTTATGAACGTCGTAGAATGCTGGTCGAGCCGATTCTTCTTGCAATTTTGGAGGCAGTTGGGATAGCGCATTATCAAGTGGGTTGGAGAAGACCGTTCGGGTGGAGATAGAACTAGCGCCTTTTGCTTTCTGATTGACCGTACCATTAACTAGTTCGCTATTTTCGCTCAAATGTATTAAAATTCATAAACAGCTCTTGGGTATTCGACTAAGCACACTGTGATGTCTGAATTTGATCTAATTCATCACGTTCGATCACTTAACGTCGTTAGTCATAAAAATTACTACCGACATTCAACCATACACTATATTTCTTTAGCGACAGGTTTTGTCAAAGGAGTTTCATTACAAGCGAGAAAGGGCAAATACTTCCTATGTTTCGAGAAATTTTGTGATGTGAACATTGGTGTCATATGGGCGGGAGAGAAAAAGTAACACAAATGAGTTGTTTTCTTTTTCATCCTCGCGAGGTTGTTATGCAGCACACGTTTTGCTTCCGTACAGAAAATACTTACAACACGGCAGTATTTGACGTTCCTGCAGTATCGCCTTCTTCGCAGTCGTTTTTTATGTGCATTCCACTGAGGAGGAACTGCTGGTTGGAGTCGCGTGTGGTTAATGACCACACCTACATATAATATACATGTATATGTATATATATGTGTATATATATATATACATGCAAAACGAAGGACACGCATGATGTGGTGGTGAGCGCTTTGGACCCCGAAAAGGGTAACAGCGCGTTCGTTTCACACCGTAGGCACATGCGATCCGGAGTTTTGCAAATATTTCAACACCATTGTGGTTGCAAAATCGAGGAGAGCCAAAAATTATTTGCAGAGTAAAATTGCATTCATGCAGTGCATTACGCAGTGCACGTTGATATTACGCGTTTGGATAAATAAACACAGTGGCTTTCCACTAGAAAAGTAGAGCAGAATTCGCTTCTTAGTAAGGGCTGCTTCATGCTAACCTTCCACTCCGCCACATGCGCAGCAGAAACGTACTCAAAGATTTCACGTTAGTAACACTATGTCTCACCTTTTATCTACTTCCTACTATTTTTTCATCGCAGAGTATAATGTGAAGTATAATCACAAAGATGCTGAGATATGAGCAAAGCATGGAACCTCGGTGACTGAGAGAAAGATAAAGCAGGTGCCTTTTTGGTGCGGTAGACATCACGTAAGTCCGGTATCGGTAATCACGAGTCCGGAGCTCACTGAGATTCCAAGCCTTGCTCATATTTCAGAATCCTTGTGGTTAACGTCACCTATAAATTCTGGAGACCGAGGTAATTCTTTTGTGTCATTATCACAGCGTTCCTTGATCATCGCATAAGGTATATAGAAGTGACTAAAACCTCTGACGATCACTATTATCGTCTTTTGTTTTGGCAGGATTCCGCAACAGACAGGTGTTATGAAGGAAAGAACGCTTGACTTCGGAAAAAAACCCTAGCTTGATTGTTAATTTTCCGTTGTGTGCCAGAGGCTGGTCGCGCTTATGGTCATGGGCATTCCACATACGTTGAATTTCATAGGCAAAAAATTACGCTTTTGTGCCATTTCTTCGGACAGAACTATTTTAGCAAGTACAACTGGAGACTTCACCGACCAAACTGAATATTTTAGTTCCTAAAAAAAATTTCTGGACTCCAAAACACATGTATAATGAATCGTCACTATCATCCACACACTGGACTGCTGGTTAAACTAGTAACAGCTCTCGAAATAAACTTTTCTTTAACAGTGAAACAATAAAAGCGACTTTCATGACAAGAGATATGGGGAGCGCAAATCGGCATAGAACCCAGTTAAGCTATGGCTGTAGTTGAAATTACAATGTTTAACGTTTTGTTTTCTGCCTTCTATAATTTTCATGGCAGGTTACTCAGCGAAATATAACCACAACGTTGCTGAGATATTTGCAAAACTCGGGACCGCAGGTGTCTATGGTGGGGAACGAACGCGCTATTGTCCTTTCCGGGGAGTAACGCGTTCACCACCAAACCATGCGGGTCCTTCGTTTCGCCTTTCAGGCGCCAAGACACATTGTAATTTCAACTACAGCCATAGCTTAACTGGGTTCTTTGCCGATTTGCGCTTCCCAGATCAACCCCGCTGACGGGTGATTGCTGTGGCAAAGATCGATAGAAGTAGCTGAGAGACAGACGAAACAAAGGACCCGCATGGTGTGGTGGTGAACGCGTTACTCCCCGGAAAGGACAATAGCGCGTTCGTTTCCCACCAAAGGAAAATAGATCCGGCGGACTTCAAAATGCTCCAGGCCAACTTCTTATTTGCCTCGCACTCATCGTGAAGACGGCAACCAAGGATCCAATTATCAATTTCTTAAAGAAAGTAGAAAAAGCAGTTAACTTCCATTTACTATACAGTGAAGCTGTACACCTAAAGTGGATACCTGTGTTTTCACGACAAAGAAACAACTCATTGAAAGTAAATCTTTGTCAGTGGTAGGATTCAGGAATTTATTCTTTGACACTCCATAAGTTTGCAGATCGGATGAAATATCTAGAACTATATATATACATATATATATACATATATATACATATATATATACATATATATATACATATATATATATATATATATATATATATATATATATGAATACAATGCTGAGATATTTGCAAAATTCCGGAACGCAGATGTCTCTGGTGGGTATCGGTCATTGTATTATCTTTTAATATCTTAGCATCATTATAGTTGTATTTCACAGCATACCCTGCCACAGGCACTAAACAAAAAAGCGATTACACTGGGACTCATGTAATGGCTGTGGTTTAACTGGGTTCATTGTCGAAGGCCCGCCGCCCCTCCCCCTTCTCAATCTCCTTGACGGCTGTGCTGATAGCGCCTATAGGTCAACAACACGGCTGGGAGATAGGCGAAACGAAAGACCCTGCTATGAAAAAAGGGCAAATAGAAAAAAAACACGATTATATAAATATATATTCCGCATTTTGGAACCTAGAGAGAGGCTGTAAAAAAGGGAGCGGATAGCACAGTGGTACTGATGTCCTTCTTCACGAGCATGGTGCTAGTTCGTTTCCACCCTGACCCAACCAAGCCTCTCATCCCTCCGGAGTCGGGAAATTGGTACCGGACCTATCTGGGAAAAAATCACCTTTTGCAATCCAAGTGGGAACGGTCCAGTCCGGCTGCCTCAGAACTCCAGAGATAATTGCTGGACCACTATTCTACGTCAATCAAGATGAAATAGAAATCCTCAAGCAGCAGCCGAAGCCACACGTAAAAACTTGGAGGACCTTAGTGGATGATGGATTCGAGGAAAGGAATCCAATTTGAGAAGTACTGGAAAGCGCACAGTAGACGTTAAGATGGATCATGCAAAATAAAAAAAAAACTGAGAGAGAAACGTTGTGCCTGTGAACTTACTGCTTTTGAAGAGTTGATGTTAACTAAAATCCTGTATGGAGGTGCGTTCACAAACCTTACCACTACTCAAATCGCCACCGTTCTATCACGTTTTCTGTTTCAGGCTTCTGGTAAATTCTTCATCGCTTAGAATACGAGCGTAGTTCCTCATTAAGCTTCTTTTTCTTTCTTTTTTACTTGGTTAACGATTTCATTAACGCATTGCGGCAGAGGTGTTCGTACGAATGTATTAGTCGTTAAGGAAAACGCAAAAAAATCCCTCAATTAGCCGAGGAGCAGTTTGATTATCTCCGAAAACTTTATGTGAGTGCGTTTTTCATCGTCAAGATTTATATGGTCTACTTCGAACGCTGCAACCGTAGCGGAGTTTTTTTGAGTTCCCAACTGGCGTTGTTTCACGCCAGTCAAATCTTATGCGAAGATGTTTCGGTTACGAACTACTTCGTTTTTGCACAGACGTTTCTGGCCTTTCTCACGAAATTGCGATAGCGTAGATACATCCGTGCTCAACTACCGTACAAACTCTACAGAGTACGACGGTTACTGACCAGTTGTACTAATGGTTGTTTTCGGCATAACTTGCTCACCTTTACAACTCGCGTTCTATCATTTGTACTATTCGAATTCCTAGCTGTTTTCATCAAAAGTTCCCCTTCTGTGTTAGGTTATCGGGTAGGGAAGGAATTCATTTAAAACCTGTATTTTTACAAGTACGCCCGACACATTGCCAAGTTGTCTATTGGGTGTAAACATGACGTCATTGAAGAAAAGCATGTTGAATCCTTCAAACCGGGAGCAATGGACGTCGTCTACCAATGGGTTAACGGCGTCTTATTTGGTGAGGTGGTGAAAAATTCTAATATACTTGAAAGTAGACATCTTTGGTCTAGCTGTTAAATTATGAGGGTTGTTGAACAGCTAATACCAGCCGACCATTCTTAATAATGGCGGTTGACGGTTGACTAAAGGTTGCGCTGTATAAGGTATGTTAATCTGTTACCTAGGCTTCCCATAGCGTACCGGTTGTATCCAACCTTCCAGTTGCCCCTGCACTAAATTCGTTCGCTGACCGTGATGAATTGAATAGCTGTTTTAAAGCATATGAGTTATAGTTTAATTCGAATCACCAACTTAGTAAACACTTTTAGTAAATAATTGTACGCATGGTTCGAAGTGCTTGGTAGTTTTCCTCTTTAAGTCCTATCACTAGGTATCTCTGTAAACTACAAAACGTTCTTAGAGGGCCAGCAGATGCTGCAAAGGCGATTCAGAATCAGGAATTCGAGGAGAAATCTGAAGAAGCTCTAGCCTTAGAATCAAGAGAGATGTTGTGTTCGCTGCTCCCTTATATCTCTAAACCGCCGCTCCTCTTAGTGAACTGTCGCAGCATGTAATATTAACGAAATGTCATATAATAGTATGTAATATAGTATCAACGAAATATCACTGCAACCTTATACTTCCAAGTCCTTTGATTGCAAGCTTTTGCTCGAATTGCTTTGTAGAATATAATCTGCATACACACGAAAACAACCACGCAAGCGTTTATGGACATATATACGTAAACACAACAAAGCGAAATCGGAGTTGCAGAAACAAAAAGTTCGTCCCCTGGATCGACCTGTATCTCAGAGAAACACAAGGTCGCATTTGCTCTGCTTTTGATCCCTGGCAGTTTTCAGAAAGCCAGATAATAGTTAGACTGATGACAAAGTAATGCGATAGTAGCTAAGTCGCGCTTCTCTAAGATCTCCATGGTTCAGCAGCCGTTGATTAGGGTTCATGGTTTTGAGAATAACAAGTTTCCCCTTCTTGTAACTGTGTAACTGTGAGCCATCTCGAACTACACAGATGTGTGAAACTGAACGTATGCAAGTTGGCAACGCAAACACTGTGGCCAGTTTGGCATTACGATTCGCAATAACTTGAAGGACTGGTAAGACACTAGTGTGTTAGCGATTTCATGAAGGTATCAGAGTCGATAAGACAACCTCTCGATGATACCAGACGCTATCTGGGATTTGTCTGCGAAAAGGAGAATAAATGGGTGTTTTTGCTCCTGTAAGAATGAGCAAGGCCCGTTTTTTTCCTATTCGTTCAATTTGTACGTGGATTGGCAATGGGTGGTGGGAGGTTCTCTTGAAAAAGAAAAGGTGTTTGTCGAGTATTTAGTGCCGGTGGTATAAATTGAAGTTCTTGATTTATCTTCTCGATTGCTGCCAATAGCTATGCAATGTAACAGTTTTTCCAGAATTGACTTAGTTGTCATTAATAATCCCATTCCTTCGCAAAGACTTTTTCTAATTTGCACCGGCTTACTTGAATATTTGGACGGCCCATCCTCACTGGTTGTGCAGTCTCCAGCGTATTCTCCATTTTTCGGAGTTCTGCTGGTTTAGCCATGGTATTTCCTTGGAGTTCCAAGGTTAGCTTGACCGAAGCCTGCCCCAGGTCGTCACCACCACAGGCACTCTCCGCCCTTGTGCATCAGAAGGAGATTTACCGCCATGCGACTAGTTTGATACCACTACGGTGATGGGTCCTGGTATCGGTTTATTAGTAGCTGTGTTTCCTAGTGGAAACGCCGGACTTCTTCTCACCTTGGTAGACCCAGCCAGGGTATGAATCTCCCCGCTGCGCTTCGCAGCCCAACACCCAGGAACACCTCCAGCCACGATAAGGCGGTAAATCGCTGCGAAGTTTGTAACCTCTATGTGTTGTAAGCTACAGATATAAAATTCTCTGCTGTTGTGTCCATGTTCCGGTCATATCTATGTTTTGTTAGTGGCGCAGTTCATTACGCAGGAGGTTCTATCACTTCCGAGGCTAGTTCCACATCGCTCCAGTCCTATGAAATCTCACGCCATTCCGGGATCGGGAATTTGGTAGCAGATCTGTCTTTGACAAGGTCACTCGCGCCATATGAGAACGCCTTAGCACGGGTGTCTTAGGAATCCATGTAGAATCGAATCGACCAACATTCTAAGGCCTTCGCAGCGAGGACGAAAAATATTCGAGTCGCTGTTTCGTTGAATGGAGGATTTGAGGAAGAGAATAGAAGGCAAAAGGCGCTGAGATCCGCATAATGTGATATATGTGATGTCTGATGCTGTAAAATGTAAAAATCCAAAAGTATCTCCGTATTCCATGAGCTTCTGGTGGGCTACTTGTCCAAAACAATTTCGCAAATACCTGTGCACGTCTTGCAAGAGATCAGATTTATTGCATCTGCAATAACGCAAACTCCGTCCTTGCGTATAAGAGAGGTAGTGGGGCTTGGTTTCGATTCGATTGGCAATATAGGACAATTGGTAGTTGTTCATTAACTGCAACAACGTTCTTTAGATTAACCTTTCTAAGTACCATTTGCGCATAATTCATTGGAAATGAGGGGAAATTCAAGTGGAATCTTATATAGTGTAAGTATTTCTCATGGTATTTCTAAGGCTGACGCTGAATAAATTTGGCAAAATAGTTTTAATTTTTTCTTCAAGTAGTTTACCGCCTCATCGTGGATGGGAGGTGTTCCTGGGTGTCAATGAGATGTAGAGCGGGAGATTCATCCTCTGGCAGGCTCTCCCAAGCTGAGGAGTCCGGCGTTTCCGCCAGGAAACCTAGCTAAGAGTAAACCAATACCAGAACCCACCATCGTCCTGATGTCAAACTAGTCGCATGGTAATAAATCTTCCTTAGATCCACAAGGGCTTGGACAGCCTATGGTGGTGAAGACCCGGGGCAGATTTTGGCCAAGTTGAACTCGGGATTCCAGGGGGCCACAATGGCTTAACCAGCAAATCTTCTAAAAATGAAGATTATGCTGGGGCCCGCACAACCAGCGAGGACGGACCATTCAACTTTGAAGTGCTATGTTTTACTTTTTGCAGCAGTTCTCTTTACTCCGAGGAGAACGACGCAAAAGACTCCTAGCATTGAAGTTATTATACGTCTTTAAAATGTTTCGTACAATTCAAAGAGCATCTAGAGCTTCGATGACGGTTCCTGTCTCAACTGCATCGGACGCCCTTTATAAAATCAATAAAACTGGGAGAGATGTCTATATCAAGGTCCGTATATAAATCAGTACCGGTAAGTAGAAAGTTAAACACTGTAGCTACAATGTTTACTTTTTATTTGCTGCATGTTATTATTTTTCACGGAAAGGTACGATGTGAAATACAACCATTTGAGATTGAGATATTTGCAAAACCTAAACACAGGCCGGATTGAACCCGTGGTTACTCTTTTCGAGGGCTCACGTGTTACCCACTGCACCGTTTAGGCCCTTGCTTCGTTTGACGACTTGTGCTCTAAAGTTCTGCATGTAAAAGAGATAGGGTGAAGTCTCTTGCATACCTTTACAAGTTAACAACTTTTCGTATACTTTACTTATTTAGTAGATTATCGTTAGTTATCGGAAAACCAGTTCCGAGCGCTACTTGTTTAAACGTTGAATGTTGGCCAATCACGATTTTTTCTGGAAATCAGAATTAGCTGCGATATGATGCTCTCAGACCATCACATCAAGCCGTTTCTCGCTCTTGCAAATTAAAGAGAAATTTGCTGTCTTGCAACCCTGATTCTTCCGATACGACAGTGATTCCTGTCATCGCACTCTACTCTGCGATTAGTCAACAGTGTAATCGAGGAGAGCGTGATAAGTGAAATCCACATTAACCACAGGTAATAAAGGGCAAAGCGTCCTGTATTGATTAATCCTTGACGTATACCTTTATAAAGCATCTTTAGAATGATTGGATACACATTGGACCTGCAGAACGACTTGAGGTGACTACCGACTATCAAGGCAGTTCCTCTACCCGGTTTTTTGGTTCCAGCCAGGTATGTTTCTCGCCCATCTAACACCCTGTGCAACCACCGGTCTGCTGCAAATAACTGAAGATCTTACAAAGAATATAACGGTGAGTTGAGTTGCATGACTTCGGGTACAGTGTACCTAATTTCTTGCACCATTTGAGGAAGAATATGTGGTCAAAGCGGGTACACTACTGTTGATCCCTACAAAAGAACACCTGGTCGGTAGACTTAAAGTTAAACCTAGCATTCCACTGGGTGTGCATAGGACACGGAGAAATAATGGGAGAAATCTTGAAGAATCGAAAACACCACAGTGCAAAACTCTAAGCATTCCGGATAAATGCCAAGAATCTAAAAACGAACCGCAAGGAGGAGTGCTTGATCTCACACAATATTTAAGACTGATACTTTAATGTCACATAAGCTACCCATACACCCATACATGTGAAAGACTAATAAGAAATAAAACGGTGAGTGTATAAGAGAACCTGTTTGCTATGCGTTTGTTATGAAAGTGTTTGTCTGGGTAGTCTGGGTAGATTGCGTGTTAGCTTGACCATTTCAGGCTCTGAAGAAAGCGAAAGCGTCGAAATCTGAGACGTTATTGAGTGAATATTGTAACCAACAACCTCGTGTTTTCTTAGGAATAAAACACTAAATAATTGAAGGCGATTCTGAGTATTGTGCTTTTGGCGAGTACGTTGATAGAGATGTCTGTCTCTTTTTTATTGATTTGAAAAGGGGCGTCCTATGCAATTGAGACAGGTACCACCAAGGAAGCCCTAGGTGCTCCTTGAATTGTACAAAAAATCCTTGAAGAAATAATCACGATCGGTTATCTTACCCAAGAAGGGTGACCAAAGGAATCTTTGTAACTACCGTCCAATATACCTACTGATTGTTTTCTTCAAGCTCTTAACGAAGATTATCCTACCCCGCATATCAAGGATATGAGCTGAGGCGAAACCAGTTAAGCAGGCGGAGGATTTCAACGAGGATGTTGCTGCATGGATCACATCCGAACTTTATCACAAGTTTTATAAGCCCGTCGGAGGTTTCATCTGTTTATTATCCTAACCTTTATTGGCTACGAGAAAGCGTTTGACAGCGTCGAAACGAATGCAATCCTACCAGCGCTCATCGACTATTAGTGGACCAGTTCTCCATACGAACCCTATCAGACTGTTATCGAAACTGCAGCAGAAATGTGCAGATTTTTCATCGACCCCTCGCTATACCCATAGGAATAGGACAAGGCGACACAATATCGCCAAAGCCTTTTATTGCCTGTAGTGGATAACAAAGCCACTAGATTAGGACGAGCAGGGTATTCGCCCTGATGGAAAATCCCTACAAATCTTTGTTTCACGAATCTCATGGTCATCTTTTCGAGTAGTAAGAGTGAAGTACAGACGATGCGCAATGAGCTCAACGAAACGGGGAAAAAGACTGGACTGCGCATAAATAGGGGCAAGACACAGTTAACGAAGAAGTCATGATGCGAAGGCAAACAAGTCGAACTACATGGTTCAGTGATTGTAGGGGCTACCACGTCATATGTGTGCCTTCGACATCCAATTAACATGAAGCACAATATGAAGAAAGAATAACTTAGAAGAAGGTAAGCAGCACAGGCGGCATTCGGGCCTCTCAAAGAAGCCAACGATCAGCACAAAATAGACACAAACTCCACTTTTCGATTCAGTCCTCTGTGTGCTCTGTTATACCCCAAAAAAGTGGCGTGATACACGTCACGTCAAGAAACTGCCTGTCACACACACATAGCGTTTAAGCAATGACCCTAAGAGGCGCTGAAAACGTCTAGCCGGAATACGCTGCTCAGATCCTTGAAACCTATCTTATCATCGGGAACCAAGAAAATGTGTATGGATAAGGAAACACAGATATACCGGTTGCATAATAAAAAGAAAGGGTGACAGATTAACAGTGGACTGCACTCCAATAGAATGCATAGGCCCTCAAGGAAGACCATCTAAACGGTGGGTGAACGTGTCTGCGGCTAACGTTGACCATCCGCATTCGTAGTTGGAAACGCTTTTAGGAATTCGAAATAGACCTCGCGGACGCCACCATATTCGAATCAAGCCACCACCATAGACGACGACTGTGTAGGAGACTAGCGAAGGGAAATTATGCTGGAGCCCCCAACTAGTGGACTTGGGTCAATCAACTGCCCAAGTCGTAAAGCAAGTATCTAGCATTTAAAGTGTGTCACTATTAAAATTTTACTCCTTGTCGTTACTGGCACCCATGATCTCTACGGATGCTTTTTGAACACGTGAACTGATTAATACGTTGTGATACATAGATAATGAATTTGTCCAAAAACAGGTCTGGTGCTCACAATACTCCAAAAAGATTTGTGTTTACCACATTAAATGAAGGCGGTAAGTGTGGATACGATGTGTAAATAGACTTAGTCTTTTGAAGCATAACGGAGAGCTATGTTGCAAACTTACCTAAGTAACTTGAATACTTCTGCTCAGTTGCTTAATGCGGCTGTATACACACATCGTTTTTGGCTGGCAAGCTTTGGCCGATGAGAATTATAGCCAACATTCAGCTGATGTTGCTTGACAGGTATAATTAGAAGATTATCGTATAATTGCCTTGACGATGCCGCGTTACTGGAACCATGTCAGAACAGGAGACGATCATAACGACCGTCAGAGGTGACAGTCATCTCCAGAAACCTTGTGCCAAAGTCAAAGAAAACCACGACATTCACGTGTAAGGAGTACGAGGGTTTTCAGAATTTCTAAGCGATTTTAACCACAAGGATGTTAAAGTACGTGGAAAGCATGGCATCTCACTGAGTTTTAAGCCACCGATTACTGCTACCCGGCGCTCAAATGATACTTACCAAAGGAACCAAGGCTCGCTTTTCTCTAAGTCACTCTCGTTCCCAGTTTTGTTCATTTTTCAGCATTTTTTTGATTGTACTTTACACTATACCCTATGTTAAAAAATATTAGGCAGTACATAAAAGTTGAGACATAGTTTTATTAAGTTCAAACCTTCTAGCACGTTCCTAATGCCGCATGTGGGGCAGTGGAAGATTGAGATGCAGAAACCGTTGCTATGAATCGAAATTCTGCTCAGCTTTTTAAATAAAAAGCTATTGCGCTTATTTATTTAGATACACAATAGCAGCTTACTAATGACTGCATGAAGGCATTTTTACGAAACGATAGTAGCAATGCGCGATTTCATCTACGGTAAGTTGTGCGAGGAGAATGTAGGTGTGTTTCTAAGAACTATACAGTTAGCTTTTTCATTCAAGATATCTTAAGCGATCAAACTAACGAGAAGATTTGTTTTTAAGACTCGGCAAGTACTGCAAAATGCATGTTAAGGAGCAGCTGAAAGTGGAATAAGACTATGTCGGCAAATTATGACGTATCAAATGAAGGTGAGTAAAGTCTCGGGCTCATACAACTACACGTTTAGCATTACAGCCTCGGCCAACAGCAGCAGCAGCGACAACAACAAAAACAACAGCAGCAAATATTAGTCATAGGTGAACAATTAAGCATGTATAAAATTATTTCCGACTAGGCAAAAGCAGGGCGCGCGCAGCGCACTGGTTGGAGGCGCCCGGCCACGCACACGTGAAAACAATCTCCGTGTCCATGGCCCAACAAGCCTTCCATCCATCCAGGGTCGGCGAATTGGTGCCAGATTTGTCTGAGAGGATAGCAGCACTGGTTCGAAACATCGGTAGGCCACCGCGAGTCATCATAAAGGCCAGATATGCATTTAACCACTTCCAAACGATGCTTAATGAAGTCGAACGCATTGAGTATACCTCATGGATTGATCAACGCCGAGAACTTTATCCTTTATCCTTGATGCAGAAGCAAAGAAACACTGTGTGGTACATGAGGTAGCCAATCATCGGGAAATTGAGGAATAAAATTAGTATCTACAATGGTGTGGTTCAAGGCGTATTGCGAAACATCTCGTGAAAGCCAAAAGAGACTTTATTTCATGACCCAATTCTTCAAGGAAATGTGAAAACTACAAGCTCAGAAATTATTTGCAATTGGAGTGAATAGAGTCATCACTAATTATATCGAAAATACAGAAAAGAAGACTGTCCGTAGCCTTTTAGTGCACTTATATCCGCAGTCCGCTGTTGTGGCTTCGGACAGTGCACCATGGTCTATAGTGGATTTAATAAGTTCTCTCTGTGAATTTGTTAACCTTATTAGGTGCTCGCACTCTGTCAAGGTTTATTGATTGATCAGGTCTACAAGGAATAAAGTTAACTGTTTATTTACAACATATCAGCATCGCTATATATATCATCATCGGGATTGAGCCAATATCACAACAGGAAGCAGCTTCGTACTACTTAGTGATTTGTGATCGTTATTCATTCAGTGTTAAGTCAAACAGGGAGCTTCAGATAGTACTAGGCAATAACTGATAGGATATTTGCGACTTCAACAGCTTAACATATTATACCATTTTACCACCACAATGGTTTTTTACTGATCGAAAATTCATGCAATTAAACAGTAACAAGTCGAGGTGCGTGTTGGAATTCTTGGAAGTGTGGTTCAGGTTCATCGACGGCCGCTGGTTGGTCCTGGAATTCACTGAAGATTACGCGACAGGCTTTCAATCATTGACTGCACAATCCCTTCGAAAGCTAGTAAAGTAGGTAGGTTAAGATCTTCGTCTGCCGCATTGTATCACTTCTAACCAAGAAGGCCGTCAGTAATGTTTCAGAAACTTTTTTCACCGCATTGAAAAGTAATTACATGTTCCTATAAGAAAAGCACCCCCTGCTGTCCACCACAACGGTTAACCGCCTCATCGTGGGCTGAGAGGTGTTCATGGATGTCGGGCTGGGGTGTGCAGAGGCAGGATTCATCCCTCGGCACGGTTTCCCAAGCTGGGAAGCAGTACGGCGTTTTCACCAGGAAACCCAGCTAAGAGTAAACCAATAGCAGGATCGACCACCGTCCTGGCATGAAACTAGTCGCATGGTGGCAAATAACCCGCTGATCAACAGGGGGTGAGACTTCCTGTGATGGTGACGACCTAGGGCAGACTTTGGCTAGGGTAACTTCGAGACTCTAAGGAAATAAGGTGGGTAAACCAGCAAAGCTCCGAAAATGGAGATTCTGCTGGGAACCGTACAAACAGTGAAGAGTGCGTACTCAATTAACCAAGTAAGTAAAGAAATAGTACAATGGCAAAGTACTTTTTCTTGTCGCTTAAAAGAATTCTCTTTAAGTGCTAACTATTAAATAAAATTTTGATGATATTGATAAAAGCAGTATTACCCACATCTTTTGGATCATCCTTTTGAACTTGGCTGTCTACAATGGCCGGTGCTGCAGCCTTAGCAGAATTTATTTTTTGCGCCTCTTGTTCGAAATACCTGAAAGAATTGAAGCAGTTTAAGAATCATAACTAGCAAGAAACCGGAAAGATGATACGTGACTGCAAAAAGACAAAGCAGAAAGGAAAGAACAGACAACAACGTGGTTGTTCGGTTCCGCTTACGTCACCTCTTTGTCTTACTACAGTCGCTATCGGAACGAGAACACAACCGACCTCAGGAAAGCAGCGAGAGGATCGTGTTCCAATACTTCATCACTTTCGCTGCGTGGTAGAGCGGTCGAAGCCTGAAGAAACCTCAGATTTGATTATTTAGTACGAGAAATTTTGCATAAATGCAAGAAATAAATATTATTACGGTGTTTTGGAAATATTGAGCTACCGAAAAGTCAATAAACATTCATCTGAATACTGCCAAGCTTAAAGAATAGGAACCTCGATGGCGATGGTTGTTCTGTCATCAATTCGTGGGAAACTATCTTCAACCACAACTGGTCCTAACTGGATCTCTTCGCTTTCTCCTTCAGGAATCTGAAATTTCATTTTAGCTCAAATAGAACACTAAGCCAGTCACAGAAAAGTATGTTGCGCTGTATTCAACTAAAATACACCAGCAACATTTTTAATGGTTTACTAAAGTTTTTAAATAAATACCTGGACAGCCTCGTTTTTCTGACTATCCACTTCTTTGAAGATATTTTCGGTAGTAGCGTCGACATGAAAATGTAAATATAGCCACAAGTGAATTTTTTTAGTCCTACAGCTTATCTATCAAATATAGTGTGTTCGCCTCCTTTACGTTCCCTCCCTAGGTTAGAGCTCTCTAAAAAAAAGCTCTCGGCGCTGTTCAATCCCCGAGGGTCCGCCATGCATTCGATTTCATTAAGCATCGTTTGGAGATGATTGGATGCATATCTGGCCTTTACGATGACTCGTGGTAGCCTATCGACGTAACGAGCCAGTGCTACTATCCTCCTACACAAGTCTGGTACCAACTTGCCGACTCCGGAGGGATGGAAGGCTTGGTGGGCCATGGGCGTGGAGATTCCACGTGTGTGTTGTAGGGCGCCTTCGACCACTACGCTACACGGGCCCTGGATTTGAGCACAGAGCAAAATATCGTTATGGTGGCAATTATTTTGCAAAATGCTCGGACAGATTTCAGCTCTTTTTGTTTACAATTATAACGAGATAGCAGAAAATATGATTGGATAAAGAGATTTTTTACTGACCTGCGCAGCACTATCGACAACACGATCGACTGTTTCTTTCTCGGTTGTTGGAATCTAAAATGGTTATTCAATACTGTACTGATGTGTTTGCAGTTACTACACTCAAGACTAGAGCGGTACCTCAGTAGAAATCAATTTCTCTTCACCAAATTCTTTGAAGATGTTCTCTGTGGTGCTGGCAGGCTGAAGGAAATCATTGTATGACAACAAAGTATAGGATCGTACAGTGTACCACTTTTTCCACAATATTCAGAAGCTATACAATGAGCTACGTTATAACTACAAGTGTTAGGATCCGTTCCTGTAGAAGTAATCGAATTTAAAAGATTTTCCAGCTTAAAATGCCTCTACCGTCGTTTCGCCCTTTTCAGCTTCGTCAAAAACCGAGAGAATATCACGGAACATGTTCTCGCCATCCATCTGAAATACGTTCTAATCATAACGTCGTCCAGTTTGTTTTTTCTTTTTTTTCATAAAACATTTCCAGTAGATTAAGGTTTTGGGCACGCGACGCAGAGTGCAAAGAGGTGCTCTTTAGTGCACACATGGTCGTTGGTTCAGCTTTTTCTCCAGGGTAACCAAGCTCTGCGTCCCTTCGGAGTTTGAAAATTTATACCAAACCAGTCTAGAAAAGTGAAAAGACCGACTAAGTCCACCGGCACACGACTGTAAGTCATTGTTTAGGCAAGATATGCATTCAATCACCTCTACGATGCTACGAATATAGTCGAATGTATAGCAATCCCTCAAACATTGATCAACGTTAAAAGCCTTATCCTTTTTATCCTTTATTAAAGTAGGCCTCATTCTACTTAGGAGGTGAATAGAAGAATCGACCAACCGGCTTAACTTCAGCGACTTTTTCAGAGGTCGGAGAGACGGTGGTAGTGGTTGCTGACTGTTCATTAATTTTCTGTAGATTCTCTCGGAAAATTGAGTCATGGTCGTAGTTTGCTGAAGGAGTTTCGGGAGTAGGAGTGATTGCCGTCCCTGAACCCGAACCATTATTCTCTTTAGAAAGAAATATTACGTGAACCACTCTTAACCCTCAGAGAACGTCTTAACATCCTGTTGAGCTCTGGTCTTCGAATTACGGTTCGTCAGTAATCTATCTCGTAATTTCTAATAAGAATCAGTTAGTAATTCTAACTTATTATTTACTGCCTACTATTTTTTAACGGCAGGGTATATTTTGAGAAATATAACTTTTAATGATGCTTTTAATGAATGAATCAGTTGGTAGTTTAAAAACGAGAAGGCTGGGATGCAATTGTGGTAAGTGGCGTTTTCTCACGTCCGAGTTTCGAATAGTCCCGATATGACCGTTCGATGATTGATGAGGGAATAATACTCACGCAACAGACAAATGGTCAGAGGTATCATATATGACATAACTAGGACAGCTGGATCTTAAAATCATAATGAAAGAAGGATTAGTATGAGTTCTTAGCGTAAAAACCACTACGGTATCTTGTCGGACGACTACAGTGAAATACTCACAGATTGGCTTTGATGGCGCATTGAAGTCCATTCCTTGTGATTTCTTCTGAAACAAGACGTACTACAGCTATGGAAACAGATCTAAGCTCACCTTTTAGCAGCAAACCTGCATTTCTTGATAGATTTTGTCGTGTATCGCCATTTCTGGTGCAGGTGGTACGGTCGGTTGTTGCATGGAGATTATCTGGGCTGGCGAAGCATCATGTGGTCGCATAGGTATCTAAACACATAGGTTACTGAAACAATAACCTGGAATCTGGAAACAAAGGTTATGTACTTTATATCGTTAAGTAAAATTGGTAAAAATTAGACAAAATTAGATTAGTAAAATAGACAAAACAAAAAATGCAAAGGGAAACTACAGTAGGAGTTTCAAGAGAAATGTATTCCTTATGCAATTACTTGATGTGTTTATGAAGAAAATAATGCAACAAAAGGTTTGTTCAACTATTTCACACAGCTTTATTGGAACACAGTTTTGGCCTGCACTGTAATTACCGTACCAGCACGTTCCATATACCTGGCGCATGACTAGCCTGCTCGGCACAATTTGGTTTGAATCCAGGTCGCGATACGGTGAAATAGGTAATGCCTTTCTTTTTTCAGTAACTTTTAAAATCGTGAAAGAAGGTGTACAACAGGTGCCTATTATTGGCACAGAATTATAGTAATCATAGGATGGATACAAAAAGGCAAAACGGAGAATGGGCCACATATGATTGGTCTTGCTGATCAGGATCCACAACAGTTTGACGAGTCATTTTTGTAACCCGTAAATAACCATCGTTATAGAGGGAAAAAATGGTTATGCTTGGTGCGCAGAACAACTTTTAAACTTGAATAGTTTCAGACGAGAACAATCAGATCAGAGTGTTAACGATATTCCTTACATATCATTAACTGCAGAGAAAAAGCTTGTCGTGAAAGACTGGTGTCGACTGACGTGGTAGCAGTTTCCGTTGTCCAGCTGGTCGGCGACACCAAATATCGGAATCAAGCAGTGTATTCATGGTGTTTAGTTTTATGATGAAGATTTCCAGTAAGGTTTATGTTATTAGCTGTGGATAAGAGTCGTTGTAGAAGGGTTTAACATATCCAGACACCATGGAAAACGGAACAACGGAGCTCGGATATAAACAGTGGAGAGGCTTTCACAATGACTTTAAAGGAATTCGTGTAAGAGATGATAAAGGTAATCTGGAAAGAATTCGCATAGGACAATAAGAAGGAAGGCAAATTGTTCAGTATGAGTCGTGGCGTGTCGTCGTGGTTAACTGATAGAAACTGTCCTATTTTGTCTCACACAGAACGTTGAAAGGCTCGACAAGTTAAAGAATAAGCCATCCGTAAAACCTTTCTAAGTAATTAATTTAATTAATCAATTAATATAATAGTTAATATAATAGTTCCCGCCACGAAAAAAGGGAATAAGCAGTAATCAAAAGCTAAGACTTTGTGATGTTCTATAGATAATCGTAGAAGATCTTACAAAGCTTCATTAAAGACCCCATACGTATTATAATACAAGATTTAATACAGCATTGTTGTTCTTTTTTAACTTCTAAATTTCTATAGCATTAATATGTCCCCAACTATTTCTTATGATCACAATTTTAACTTATTATTTACTGCCTATTCTTTTTAAAGTCAGGGTATATTGCGAAATAGATAGAACTAGCTGAGAGACAGGGGAAACGAAGGATCCGCTAGGTTTAGTGGTGGACGCAATACTCCCCGGAAAGAACAATAGCGCGTTCGTTTCCCACCGCAGATACCTGTGGTCCGGACCTTTGCAAATATCTCAGCATCATTGAAAGTTATACTTTTATGACGTTCCGCTGCCTTTGACGGATTCATTACCTACCGGAAATTGGTAGTATTGGTACTGCAACGGCTGCGGCTGTGGGAACTGCTGCTGCTGCTGCTGCTGTGGTTGTTGTTGATAGTAAACACCATGCTGTTGTGGGTAGTAGTACCATTGCTGCGCAGCACGTGGATTGTTGAAGTATTGCTAAACATGAAAGAATCCGTCACAAGTTTATGTTATTTCAAAAAATTATCTTTGACTTTTTATTGTTCTTATCACTCCATACTATAAGAACCTTTGCAACTTACGACCATCTTTATAAGCTAGAACTCAAATTTTGAAAAAATTTTCCAACGCTACGGTTCACTTTCCCTCCCAACGGTTTACCGCCTCATCGTGACTGGGTCCTGGGTGTCGGGCTTCGATGTAAAGCGGGGGAAGGGGGTTCATGGCCCCTGGCAGCACCTACCAAGCTAAGAAGGAGTTCGGCGTTTCCACCAGGAAGCCCATCTAAAAGCAAACCAATACCAGGATTCGCCACCGCCAGGGTATCAAACTAGTCGCATGGTGGCAGATCTCCCTCTGATCCACAAGGGCTGCGACTGCCTGTGGTGGTGAAGACCTAAGGAAGACTTTAGCCAGGCTGACCACGTGACTCCAGGAAACCACAATGGCTAAACCAGTGAAGCTTCGAAAAAATGGAGATAATGCTGGGGCCCGCATAACCAATGAGGACGAGTCGTCCAAGCATCCAACTATCCAAATATATTTCACTTTCAGTGGAAATATCCTTCCTCGCCATATTTTTAATGGTAATATCAAAATTAGGAAGCGCGTAGGACAGTGGTAGTGATGCCGATTATCACGAGCATGGTTTTAGTTCGATCCCACTCGAGGTTCATCAAACCTCTCGTCCTTCTGGGGCCCGTAAATTGCTACCGGACTTGTCCTGGAAAAAAATTGCTTCCTATAATCCATTTCCGGGCGCTCCAGCCAAGCTATCTCAGGGTTAAAGGGAGGATCGACTGGACTAGCATTTTACGACACCCAAAATGGAATCCTCAAGCATCTGTTGAAGTCACCCGTGAAAGTTGGAAAAATTTCGTGGAAGATGGATGCGAGAAAACGAATCGAATTTGGGAATTTCTCAGATCCGCACAGTAGACGTGAAGAAGGGTCGTATGAAATAAAATAAAAACAAAAATATCAAAATTGGTGAAATTTCAGTAGTCATCTGTCATGGTCGACTTTTATTCTGATCTGACTAATCAGTAAATACCTTCGACATGATGACGTCCGTGTCATGTGCCACCAAGAATATAACCACATTATACCATTATATCAAACTGTCTTACCCAGACATCGACAGGCTCGAAACAAGCAATCACCATTGAAACCTTCATGCAAGAACAATGTGAATGAAGGATGTACTCGGAATCGCTTCACCCGAGAAGTCAGACCATCTAACTCAACATCTAGTCAACTTTACCTGCTGTGTTTGTTGTCGTTGCCACCATGCATTCGGCCAATACTGTTGTTGCTGTTGCTGATATTGGGCCATCTGAGCTCTGTCCGATTGCCAATTCTGTGCCTGTGCCTGTGCCCATTGGGCCCTTTGCATCTGTGCCTGGTATTCTTCTGCTGCACGAGCGCGCTGAGCTTGTTCCCAGCGAGCTTGAGCAATAGAGCGTGCTATCTCGCTCTCCAGTGCTGCACGGCGTTCATATTCCATCTGAACATGAGCTTGCTTAAGTAAAATTGAATGGTTTCAGTTTGCGTTTGGAAAAAACCTTTGTCCATAGCATCCAGTAAGTCTCAATTATTCAGTTTATCCCTTTTCCTTTAAACTGATTTTCAAATGGTTTCAACCCTCTGGACAAAATACTCATATTTACCATGAGAGGTCGGACAATCCAATAAGGTACTTCGCTTGGATTGACCATGGCCATGTCTCTTAGTACTGATTCGGAAGGTCTTGCTAACTTCATTTCAGAAAGAACGACTGGAACACTGATAGTTCCTGCTTTTCTGCCTTCCAGAAGAAATCAACAATTCTTCGCAGAAAGTACAGAGCGTCAAAAATGATAATTCTACGCGATGTTTTTCTTCTACAGTAAATTCCTTGTAAATTATGACATACCTGTGCAAATTCGGCCCTCATTATTGCCATCTTCATCAATTGTTGGAAGATTGCCTGATGTAGTCTGCGTAGTCTCCACTGACGTAATGCCTTCAATGGAATATTCCTGATGATGTTCTACAAAACGTATCTAGTCGGACTCACTTGGTTGTAGGCCATTTGTCTAGCTTGTAGAGAAATTATGTGTGGTATGACATTTATCATTGGTCTATTGTTGAATGCTTCAAATGGAGCCTTAACAAACTATACAATGGCTAAGAAGACAGTTTTCTGTGACTCTTTATGTAGATTTTGCCTCCCTTTATTGGGATGTATGTGATGACATTCATCGTTAAAGCGGTTTATACGCTGAGTAGTTATCCTTCGATCGTCTCGGGATATTTTTGCCCCATTTTTTCAAAAATTGAAAATTAGACAAGGGATGAGGTCCTACGAACTTATAGATCGCATTTACACTGGCGACGTTTGGTTTATACCGTAGTAATTTTTCCGTACTTCTTGCTGCTCATACGGATGTAATGGTCGTTCGTTCACATCCTTTGGTTGGGAATCTTTTGCTTCGCTGCTACTTCCACCTTCGATCATCATCACCTTAGCCACAGGAATAGCGTTCAAAAAGATTTTCACCTAAAATCAGTCATAACACATTATTCCAAAACATTCATTACCATTACATTAACCGAAATGAATGTGAATGAGGACGTTTATAAGAAGAAAAATCCATCGTAAGGGTTAGCATAACAGATGTGTATGACCTTTATTCACCGCAAAGACTTTTTCACTCATATGGATTCATTTAGTATAGAAACCTATTAAATGCCATTCACCTCGCCATCGGCGGCCTTGTCATCTTTAGGAATTGATGGCGTAACATTGTCCACTGGATTCACCAATTTGAGTGGCTCAATTGGAGCTACCGTAGTTGTCACAGAACTCTGCTCGGTGCTGGAGGTCTAAAAATAGCAGTTATAGCATTTTATTTTCCACGCCGTTCTATGATTGGTTAGGTTTCTAGTTTCGCACTTCTTTAGAATATATAACGTTTCACTCCCTTATTGTAAGATTACTTTACTCTTAAGCTCCAAAACTAAAAAGCTCTCAGCGCTGATCAATACCTTAAGGATGCGCCATGCATTCGACTTCATTAAGCATTGTTTGGAGGTGATTCAATGCGTATCTAGACTTTACAATGGATCGCGGTGGCCTATCGATATGTCGAGCCAGTGCCGCTACCCTCCCAGACAAGTCTGGTAACAATTTACCGAACCCGTAGAAATGGAAAGCTTGGTGGGCCATGGGCGCGTGGACCGATTCCACGTGTGTTGTAGGGCGCTTCCGATCACTGCGCCACACGCGCCCTTTGCTTTACTCTTAACAAGGTATTAAATTGTTTCGTTTGAAATAGAGTATTAAGGACCTTCATTTGTACCAAGATGTTGAGAGTTTGCTATATATTACAAAGCGGGATGAGTTGAAAGCGGAATAACGATGAACGACGAAAGAATAAGGATTAATAATAACTAGTGCAATGAAAACACTATTTTCTAAACAGCTGTCATAACTAAAAAAGCGTATTTGCAAAATTTTCATTGGAAGTTTCAAGCACTAGATATTTTCTAATAGGAGGTCAGAATTTTTCCCTTTCTAGTTGCAGCAAGAGTTCCTTACTTTTTTGCTAACTTTTCCAGTACATCGTTCACCCAACATTATTCGTTTGTTCACTTTGCGCCGATCTGCTCCAATACTAATATTTTCGAGTGAACTTATTGATCAAACAAGTTTATTACACCGCTATTATTAAATATTGAAGAGTTCCCTGGCAAGGATTACGGTACGCCAAGTTTTTGTTTTCTCAAGGCAAAACCAACAGTGATCGGCTACTGATAGGTAACCGATGGAAGTTCATTTGATTCGACACGACTCTCTTCAGAGTGGTTTCTGTCACTAAACTTCTTTTTACGACGCTGTAAAGCATTCGTTGGTGCATTTATAACATTCCGTTAACTGAAAAATCTTAACGTCTAAAAGATGTTATAACGTCATCGGCTTTGTTCTACTATCCAATGCGAAAGACTTCTCTTCAGAACGGATATGACCATGTCCATTATACAATAAAGTAAATGAAGATAGAATCTGAACATGTGCCAAGGTTCCTACGCTTTCTTACACTAAAGTTGTACTTATGCTTTAGTCTTTAATTTCATTACTTACCCCAAAAATTCCGGCATAGACAGTGTCGACGCCATAGATCAGCACCAAACCAGCAGTAAAGCAGGAGACGAACAACAAGAACAGTATAATTCCTCTGAGAAGAATTGCTGCTGTTGTATGACGATTGGAAACCGCTGGAGCAGCCACAGGTAGCGGAATCATAGTCGGTTGCAGTACAGTGAACACCTGCAAGGTTCACTACTATTCAGAATCATTGAAAATTAGGAGGATCCATCGATTATAAGAAAATCATTTGTGGCTACTAATTTGCGTCAAATGTTCAAATAAGGTATTGATCGATGAGCAAGATAGACACCTAATGTCCTAATTCTCCGTCATTTTCATATAATGGTAAGTGAACATATTGGCAGACAGCGTAGAATCGTAGAATTTAAATTTACTGACCGAATGGGATCCAATTACACACGTTCCAATAGGTTTCAGAAATTCCAGCTATGAAAGATTCGACCTATTCAACTCTACTCGACCATTCAAAAACTAAATTACAAACCTTCGAATCGTGTTTCACGCCTTCGGCAATTGATGAATCGGTCTTCTCTTCATCTCCATGAACTCCTGGTGTAACACCTAACTTTGTCATCTGAAAATCCGCTACTATCACGATTACGGTAGGAGATTTAGTCGTTGCAAAATAATAGCAGCGACATTGAAATGATGACAATTACACTGGTAGTTATTCTCGATTCTATCTTCAAGGGACCATGAACTCGAAATTACGCAATGATTTAGAATTCAATCGGAACGAAATTTCAATCGAATTGAGTGGAATTCTCACACACTGATGATATTCATAGAATCCATGGAGAGGAATGCTAGGGATGGTTTATTAGGAAATGTATGGAATAAAGCTGAGTTATAATGATGGCGACCGTTTGGTGAAGAAACCGTCAGTTGGCCAAACAGGTATGGAATGAAGGTATCGAGAAAGAAGACATGTGACTTACCGACCGACCGAGGCCACAGCCTTCCGTATCGCCCACAGCTCGCGAGACATGCAAAACGAACTTGGTTAGTGATGACAGAGAAATTTCAGATCTCCTCGCTGCCATTAATCTTCGTTTAGTGATTATTAAAGTAGTGACTAATTCGTTGTTTAATTATTCACTTCCATCCATCTTTACAACTGATCAAATTTCTAATTGAGGTCAGCGCATTTGTCATAATAGACGCAGTTGACGCAAGCACTTTTTTAATTTTTTATTTTTTATTTGACACGTTCTCACCTCTACTGCGCGGATCTCAGCACTTCTCACATTCAATTCGTTTCCTCGCATCACTGTCCACGAAGATCTTCCAACTTTTACGTGTGGCTTCGGCTGCTGCTTAAGAATTTTCATTTCGTCTTGAATGTCGTAGAATTCTGGTCGAGCGATTCTCTCTGGGGTCCTGAGATATCCAGGCTGGAGCGTTCCCAAATAGATTGCAGAGAGTGATTTTTTCCCAGACAAGCCCGGTACCAATTTTCCTACCCCGAAGGGATAAGAGGCTTGGGTGGCCCAGTGCGGAATCGAATTAGTACCGTGCTCTTGATGACGGACAACACTACCACAGTGATATCCGCCTCATAACATAAGTATTACTGCAAAAATATGACTGAAATCACAATGTTAACTTTTTATTTACTGCCTGGTAGAATTTTTCATAGCAGGGTACTATGTGAAATGCGACCACAATGATGCTGAGACATTTGCAAAACTCCGGACCCCATGTGTCCGTGATCGAACTCGGTATTGCACTTTCCAAGGGCTAATACTACTATGCTGTAATAATACCCAACCGTAGGAAAATTGTAGTAGAGAGTAAATAGAAGGTTAACATTGTGATTTCGATTGCAGCCTCAGGTTAACTGGATTAAATCCCGAATTGTGCTCCCCAGATCAATCCCTCTGAAGGTGGTTGACGACGGCACTGTTACATAGAAAACTGGCTGAGAGAAAGGCAAAACGAAGAACACACATGGTGTAGCGGTGAACACGTGAGGTGCCCGAACCCGAAAAGGTAATAACGAGTTCGATCCCCTCCGCAGACACATGCGGTCTGGAGTTTTGTAAATATATCAACATCATTATAACTGAAATATTCGCAATTTTCTTGTTTTTCTTGTGAATCCATTAAGATCGTGTCCGATCGAAGCAGCGAAGTATTTGCTGGACGTTTTTACTCACTCGTGCTGTGAAATCCAGCACCAATCCAGGAGATATTTGAAGAAGACCACCACATTTCTGGTCTTCAATGTCGAGAAAAAGTTCATGAATGAACACAGATTATAAGGTGAATGCATCTCAATGAAGACTCGAAAATTATCCTGCTAATAAAGGAGGCTTGTATCGTCGAATGACATCTTCAATGAAATTCTACAGGCTTCTAGGGAGTCTCTTCTCTTTTCTTTTCTATGGTTGTGTTAGATATTGACACCACAAATGTCCTTAGTTACGAAAATTTGAAATTTCAAGAGACTAATGTTAACGTGACAAATCGGTCAAAGAAATTTTCAACGGAGAAAAACCATTGGCTTCATTTTTCTTCCTACTGAAATTTTACTGAATGAACATACACCAGTCGTTTTAGTTTACATTAATTTAAAAAAGAAGTGTCTGAAAAAACAAGGGGTTCATCGGAAAACCAAGGATTCTCGGTAGCTCTTGGTAAACCTACCAAATACAACAAGGTACGGTATCCATTATTCAGGACAGATGCTTGATACAACTCAGACAAGTGTGGTGCCCATTTCTCAGATGGCCCTAAGATTTTGCTGACTTGGAGATGGATCGTACTAGCGCCGTAGGCTTATTGAACGGCATCACTACCACTGCGCTACCGATACTACACGATATGAATTCATAATGTAGCAAGATAAATACATTAGTAGCTATTTCTCCCGTACTTATTTACAAATCCATGTCAACTATTTTATTTGTGGTCAGTAAGCTAAACTTCAATCTCCAAATTCGCATAGATAGACTCGAACCAAAAACCATTTTGTGATTGATTATTTGCTTACTTATCTCTGGGAGAATGGGAGATTCTATTGTGAGAGTGACCTTCAGTGTTTCTCCATGTTACTTCGAATTAGTTTTAACCGGAACATATTGCGTGAGCATGAGGGTTGGTGAGAAAGAAGAAGAGTTGTCGGAGCGTGACCAACCAGTTGCACTGTGCGTTTGTGGGGAACTCGATCACGATTCGCCCATTCACTTTCTCAACAGATGACACTTGACGACCGTTCTACCACATACTCAACGACATCGCCCAGGAAGCACTGCTAGGAGAACTAACGCACGAGAACTGGGTATTAAGCACTTATCTTGATGGTTCAGATGATGACGATATGATTCTAATCATATCACAACAAAACCATGATAGAGAGAAAAGTATAGAATTGAAGGTGGAGTGAATCATAGGTGTGAGAAAACGAGAAATAAGATGCTAAAAGAAAGACTCATTTAACTTCAAGCAAGCAGCCATTTTTCGTTTTAAAAATAAATAGTAGCTATGGTTTTCTGAAACCAGAATGATATGCTTCAGGAATCAGCAATGCTGTGGAGAATTCCAGAACCGAAGTCGACATCGTGGATTCAATTTTTCGAACGAAGTTCACGTTCTGTGATTATTTTGCTAGTTCAGTAACATCGAAAATACTACAGTCTATAAAGTATACCATTATTTTGCTAGGATTTCAATACAAATGTCACTTCGGGGAGTGTGCGATGAGAGAAATACAATAGTAATTCCGAAGACCAACATTCCATTAACCCCGTCGGCATTGACAAATAACTCGCTGTTTTCTTGATTACCACACACGAAGTTGTTGTTATACTCTTTTCACAAAAGTTGACGTTTTCGCAAATTTTGCCCTCTGCACAGCCTCTTCCTATGAGTCTTCCCCGGAGTATTTCACGTGGAGACCAACCGCGCAGAGTTCACACGGTTGGGTAATGCCACTTACACAATAGGTACAATAGTACTTCAAATACATTCGACTCGTCCCTCGCTCATCAATTAGCGCTATTTAACTTATTTGGTGAGTTCAAACATTGAATAAACTGTGTCTAATCGACTCATATTTTCGTAGTCTATTTTTTTTACTTAGAAATTTCATTACTCCTCCCAACAGTTTACCGCTATGCGGTGGCTGGGATGTGTTCCTGTGTGTCGGGCTGCGATGTAAAGCGAGTGGAATTCATCACCTTGGCAGAGTCTTCCAAGCTGAGAAAAAAACCGGCGTTTCCATCAGGAAGCCTAGCTAAGAATAAACCAATACCGGGATCCACCAACGTCTTGGTACCAAGTTAGTTGCATAGTGGCTGTTCTCTCTCTTATTCACAAGGGCTCTAAGTGCCTGTAGTGGCGAGGACCTGGGGCAGAAACCACAATGACTAAGCCAGCAAATCTCCCAAAAAATGGAGATTACGCTGAGGTCCACACAATCAGTGAGGACGGGCCGCCATCCAAGTACCCAAGTAATTTCATTACTATAAAGCTGACGAAAAAGTATGTAGCTGAAAAACCTCAATTGATGAGCAGAAGAGAAACAGGACTTATGAAGATTTCCCCTACAAAAATAGACAACCCACTTTTCTTTTGGAGGAAATCTGGAAGTGCTTTTAATTGCATTTCTGATAACACCATTATGTGTCCCATTAGTTTTGCAGTTGTTGATGGATGTTGATGTTGATGACCTGTCCTTTAGTGAGTTAGAAGTGAACGGAAAAAAAGGTCAATGCAACGAGATGTGAGAAAACCACTGATATGAGCGTAGTATTGTAAGGAAGTTTTCGCCGGTTACTGTAGAACGAAAGGTTAAATTCTTTAGATGAACTAACAAAGAAAGTTAACTTCTCTTAGAACCGACTGAAAAATGGACTGAGTTAATGCTTTATCATAACATCCGCCCTATTCTTAACAAGGATATTAAAAGACGTTTTTCCAGAACATAAATGTAGGGAATAAAGCACACGTTGTCGCAAAGGTGGGATGAATAGTCGTGAAAATCAAAGCATTGAATAAATCACTGACGAACGGATAGAATGGCGAACGCGCGCTCGTCATGCGGTCGTAGCGGGAAGATCGGTTACGATAATGAGGTCAAACGCTTTGACACAGGAACATTCGTCCACAAATTTACGGATGACGGAGGTCGGGTGTGTCGTCGATAGCGACTCGCATTCGACCGACAACCAAGTACACGAGAGGTTTGTCTGGCGAACAGCGAAGAACCTTGGAAAGTGGAGGAGGCGTGTCGTCGAATCGATACTGTAACTGGATATGCGACAAGGTCATAACCGCTACGAAAGACTGCCGCCGCAATTCTCACAAAAACCTCTTTCAGTCGGTAAAGTAACGTCTATTCAATGTAGATAACAGAAAACAGAGGCAGTTCTTCGCAATGAAGACGGCACGTTCAGAAAATTGGCGCACAGTAGATTCCTGGACAGAAAGATTTCATCGTTATCGCTATCGTTCATGTTCAGTCATTTCACATAGACCAAAACAGGAAGGGAAATGTTTCACAGATGTAATACATAAATGAGATGGTAACGTATAATACAGCGGTTAGGGGCCACAGTGGTTAGAGGTACTGTTCAATACACACGGTCAATGGTTGTATTCCGCGCCCGGACGAAGCAACTTTCCTATTTTTCCGGTATCGGACTTGCCTGGGAGAATAAAAACACTGACTTCATTCATCGAGGTGCTCTCTTTAAGTAACTGCGTGGATCAGATATGACTTCAACTATCTCTACGATGGTTAATAGAGCCGAATTCATGGCGCATCTCCTAGTGATCGATCACCATCGGACACTTCATCCTTTATTTAATACAATTATGGAGTTATGACTAGTGTTTCCTTCATGACAGCGGGCTATTACAACACTTAGATCCAAATAATAGTAGAATCGTACCAAGCATGGTTGTCGATCAGTTCAAATAAAACTGCAAGAAAAAGGTTAAAAGGAGGAGCTATTTTTCTCTTATAATTCTACCTTTTTTATTTTCATCTCATTTTCTCAGGTCTCTAAGATAGTTGATAAGAAATGAAGAATTGACACGACTAGTAGATGCGCGCAGGCGATACTAAAAGACCATACATTCTCTCGACAGAATTCCGGTTCTTTCTATTTTTTCAGAAAAAGCAGAACCATTAAGTCTGGATTTCCTATGAGTTTTATTGCATGAAGAGTTTCCCAAGAATGAAGATTTACCAAAAATCAAAGACATTTGTTCAATGAAGTGGAAGAACATCACAAGAGTTTTTCGAAACTCTAAATTGACAAATCTACTCCTTTAAGAAATAAAAAGAAGACAGAAATCAAAAGTTATTAAAAGCTGCCAACGTGACCGTGGTCAAGATTCCTACTCTAATTTGAGTGGCTCAAGGTTTCATAGTTTTAAATGACAACTTCCAACAAAACGTAACTGCTATTTGGCTGTAAAGTCCACTTGAAGGAATAATCGAATTTTATGTAAATTAGTTGGACAGCACCATACCATTTAAAAATACAGCGATTTCACCAAAGGACCATCTAAAGCTTGATCAGTTATTTGGTCCTCGGACAGTCTATCAAGCTTCATAGGCTTGACAATGAGCAATGGATCATGGGCTAAGAATTAAAGGTAGCAGCTTTTTTGGTATAAGATGATGCTGGTTGCTCATCAAGGGACAANACAACTTCCAACAAAACGTAACTGCTATTTGGCTGTAAAGACCACTTGAAGGAATAATCGAATTTTATGTAAATTAGTTGGACAGCACCATACCATTTAAAAATACAGCGATTTCACCAAATGACCATCTAAAGCTTGATCCTCGGACATTTGGTCCTCGGACAGTCTATCAAGCTTCATAGGCTTGACAATGAACAATGGATCATGGGCTAAGAATTAAAGGTAGCAGCTTTTTTGGTATAAGATGATGCTGGTTGCTCATCAAGGGACAATGGATTAACTCGGTTCTTCCCTTCTCCACCGTGTATAGCGCAGTGTTAAGTGGTGTACTGCAGTATATATGTGTTCGATGGTGGTACCATAATAGGGTAACGAAAACCTGCATACGTTAGTGGACCGCAAATTTATTTCAGACTTGTCTGGTGAGACAAAAACACTACCTTGATACATCACTAGGCTTCCATAAGTCACTGTACAGGGCAAATATGTATTCAATCATCACTAAGATGCTGAACAGAGTTGGATGCATGGTGCAGCTCTAGAGAATTAAGATTGAACACTTCAAGAAATCTCGAAAAAAACCCTGCCAGCTGTGCAGAGCTAGCAGGAAAGTTCGTCGTAGTGACAGTAAGAATGAGATTACGAAACGTGTTTAGCTTTCCTATAAAGAAGCATTCTCATCGGCGGAGCGTACCGCCCCTACCACTCATCCGTAGTTGGCAATTTTCAGCTAAGCTTCTTGGTTTGAGACGAAAATGTCGGCTTGCTGAGCTGTGCAGAATGAGAAGGAGAATGAGCAGAATGAAGACATTACAATGGGGATAATCTGGGTGATGAGGAGAAGATTTGTCATACTGATGCATCGAATCTGGACAAAACTAGTTTTTCCTCAAATGACGACGACGACACGCTCCAAGCTTGTATTAACGTCATCTGCGCACCCATCCTTCAGCGTTATAGCCAGTGCAGATGACCCATAGGGTGCACAACCGGATGCTTGCCTACAAGCTATTCGAAACAGCCCAAATTAACATAGTTACCTATGAATTCGCTTCATTGTGCAGACTCTGGTAAGAAATCCTATACTCATGGAAAGTTGCTGAGTTGAGGATTTTTTTGAAACTTTAAACTTTCAAGTGCGTTTTGAGCTTCAAGATTGGTAAAAGGATAAAGCTCTCAGCGTTGATCAATCCCTGAGGAACGCGCTATGCATTTGACTTCATTAAGCATCGTTGGAGGTGATTGAATGCAAATCTGGCCTTTAAAATGACTCGCAGTCGCCTACCGATGTATCGAATCAGTGCTGGGTACCAGTTTGCCGACTCTGGAGGGATGGAAAGCTTGGTGGGCCACGGGCGGGGAACGATTCCACGTGTGTGTTGCACAATGCCTCCGACCACTATGTCAAACGCGCTGCGCAAGATTGCTACTTTGCAATAAAAAGACGGCAGTCAGTCTTTTTTTCTTAAAGCAGAGAAAGAACTTTAGGTTTTTTAAGGAAACTTTTTCCAGAACAAGCAAAAAGTGGCGTTCCGTAGAGAAGATATTCGCAAGTTTACAAAAAATGTTTGCTGATTGAACGAAATAGAAAGGACGAGTTTTGACGTTGATCAGTTCAGGAGAAATCTGTCATCATCTTCAAAGCGTTGGAGAAGAGTTCAACTTAGTTTTACAACGAATCAGAAAAAAAGAGAGGTCAGGCTTCTATAATTCGTCGATGTCTAGGAAATGAATAGCTTCTACGGTTTTTCCGATAAATTGGTCGGGTACGAGAATCGGACCAGTGTCGAACATTGCTGTGACACGTTATCTCGTTGTACTATACTCGCTTTAAAAATATTGCAAAAAGTTTGTTGAGAAAACGGCTTCAGAACAGAAAAATGCTTTTTAAAGGCGACAGTTTCAGGTAAGGAGCAGGTAGCACATTGGTAGCAATCCCGTTCATCATGCGGACGGTACATCCCATCGAAGCGCTCCTTCGAAACCGCACCAAGTCCACCAAGCTTCCTAATCCTCCGATGTCGGTAAATATTCATGAAGAGGATAACAACCCCCATGCAACAGTCGAACCCATACATGCGAAATTCGGAGACCTTCATGGATGATGGATGCGAGTGAATAAATCGAATGCAAGAAGCGCTGGGATCGGCACAGTGAGAAATATGACGTTGAATTGTGTAACGAGGGAAAAAAATACCTAAACATTCCAGGCAATTTTGTGGTGTTAGATTAATTACTATATGGAATTCATGACTATTACTGCTTTTCGTATTTGATGTCAGTCATGAAATTCTGAAAGAAAAAAAGGAGGGACAATAAATTTCGCAGAAGTTTCCTCACAAGTTCAAACGCTGTTAAAGTCTTCTTCTCATGGTTCTTCCTTACTGCCTTTTTTGAAATTCAAGAGAACTTTTAGTGTTATTTGAGTCCGTGTAAAGACATGATATCTACAGCTCCTTGTAATCGCAATAATCATCGATTTACGTAGGTGAACAGCAATTAGCTCTCCATTTAGCCGTTTTGCCCGTTAGCGCTGTTCAATCAGATCCAGTTTCTCGAAGAACTCGAATAGCATAATAATTTTCGTACAAGCCGTTTTAATTCTGTTCTCTTCTGCAAAATGTATCCAAAGAAAGAGCGTCACGTTCTGCCTATGGGATTAGGTAAACCTAAGAGCTCTGTCGGTGTGGATGTACGGCCTATTTTTAGCGATCAGCAGGAACCGTCTCCCATCCACATTCTATATACCGAGGCTTTTGGTCGATTCAAAGAGCCAGATACGGTCTGTACTCAATCACGTACTCACGAATATGTTTTTATATATACATGTGTACACATATGCACATGCTGAGAGCATAACTGAATTCCGCCTTTCTGATTCAACAAGGTCACCCGTTTAATGTCCATTACATGGGAGAGTATATAGTCACTGTTAGCATAACCGATGGTTTCAACTATTACTAGCCATCTATGTCTGTAGTCTCATGGCTAACCGTAACAATATCTCTTGTATACATAAGACAGTGCCAAGGAAAAATCGCGTAGTGAGAAGGATTTGAAAATGGGTAAGAATTTCATTTCAGGGCCAGTTTTTCTATAGAAAGAAGTCAACCTATCTAAATGGGTAAACCAGAAAAATTTTAGCGCTTGTCGAAGTATAAATTCTAGATAGCCTCAGTTGAGAAGATCTGTGATGGAACAAGCGATAATGAACACGTTCAGCAAGCTAAGACAATCGCAAATTTGCCATCACTATGGTTTTTTTAGTTTTAATTTACTTGATTGAGATTCATAAGAAAGCCAATCATATAGTTGCCAATATCTAGAACTTCTTCAAGCCACAAAATCATAGGCAAGCGAGGGTTTCGTTTGACCTTTTGACTACGACCACCGTTTCGACAGGCTCAAGACGATGACGAAGCGAAACTGGTCAAACCAGACGTCTGCTTGGATGGAGAGCGCTGTAGTGAGGGTGCGATCGCCTAACTCGTCTCAGCGCTTGGGATCGGTGCATTTCACCACTGGCCATTTTTGGAGGTCATTTAAGCAAATCGACTTATCTATCGTTAGCGAAGACATTAGTGAACTGAACCGACCTCATTCGATCTCTCCGTAGTTCACTGCTGAATGCGAAGTGGTAAAACTACGGAGAAGAGACGACAAATGACGCACAAAATTGGGCGAGAACGAGAAAAGAGAAAGATACAGTAGTTTAAGAAGCAAATAGCTGGATGGTCGAAGGAGTGCGACGGAAATAAACGAAGATGGCGATCGTCCGTCTAACAACCGGTTATTTACAAAATAGGCACTTGCGACGACAGTGAAATGAAGAGCGTCATTTGTTTTGATAATGAGAGTGGACCTTAGTCAAAATTGTGAAAATCACGAAAGACCAAAAGCGTTGTACTGGTAAGCGCTATCACAAGCAATTTGTTAAACATAAGGGAGATCAGCTCATGGTTTGGTGGATATGATCGAAATGATGACACCAAGGCACCGTATAAAATGCCGCTCTCAGTAGAAGAACAATGAACGTTGAAGTTAATGCGGATCGTTAGAAAGAAACCAGTTCCACAGGTGAGAAAAATACCATAACAGTGTGACATTAATATAAACAACAATGATAGAAAGTTTAATATGATTCTACTTTATATTTATCAAAGTGGAAGAGAACAATAGAAGAAATAAACTCTGAGATTCCTGATCGGAATTCGCGAATAAACATATGAACAAGAGAACAGTTTACACAATCGCAAGAAAGTCAATTGGCCGATATGTGGTTCACGGTCATCCTGAAGCCCTCAACGGAAAGCAATGGAAACCAGAATGGCATTGCTCACTCTTGTGCGCGTCTTCAATACAGAAGACCTGATGAATTAAACATGAAAACGGCTTATCGACAAAGTGAAGGCACTAAGCCAACAACACTTCAACGCTTTCGATTCGATCAGAAGTGGAACCAGTGAGCTAGATTTCACTCACAAGCAATTTAGCGTCGGTTTTTGTTTATATAACGCAAAATTTAGCTAGTAAAAACGTAAGGCGCTCGGTATTGGTATTCTATTATAGATTCACCATGTATTAGACGCCATTCGCAGAATCGTAGAGAATGCTGAATAAACGTTTGGCCTATGCAGTAACTTCAGATGACTCAGTGGTGTTTCAATTCATGTCTTTTTATTTTCTAGAAACGTTCGCCACAAAATGGTGGAACTCAGGGACTGAGGATTGAACCACAGTGACCTCGTGTATGTTGCTGAGGTACCTTCAACTACTGCTCTACACACAACCGCAATTTACTTAGTTAACAGGAGTGGAAAAATCCTAATAACATTGATGTTGCAATTCGACTGTCTTTTGACTCTTTCCACTGCTCCATTTCCACTAAATCGATCGTTTTTCTTAAAGTGAGCGACGAAAATAAATGTCCAGACTTGTGTAACATGGACTTCAGCACCTGAATTGCGTTGATGAACGCTGTCGAAAAAGCCATCGAAGGTACGTAACAGTGTCAGTCTTCGCCAAATGAAGGGCTCGATAACAGAAATCATTATCCTAACTGATGTGAAGTTGAATGATCGCACCATAAAATACACTATGTATTCTTTTCGTAGTGGAAAGTATCAGGTAATCCTAGACAGAAATATTGGTCAGCTTCGAATCCCTTTTTCCTCCTTTAAGTCTTCTAACGATAAAATATGAAAAACGCGGCGCGCGTGGTGCAGTGGTCGGAGGCGCCCTGCAAAACACACGTTGGAATCGATCCACGCGCCTATCTACCAGGCTTAATAAAAAGTAGCAGCAACCACGTATTTCATCGTAGTGGTAGTGTGTTCAGTAGATGGTTTTCTTGTAGATTATATGAGCTGACTTCAGATTCCTTTTATATACAGAGTAAAATACTCGTGCATATGTGATGAATGGGCAGGAGGTGCCACTGCGACACATACATGGAATGGATCCCCACGACCATGGCTCACCAAGCCTTCCATCCCTTCGGGTTCGGTAAATTAGTACAAAACTTCTCTAAGAGGATAGCAGCACTGGGTCAATAGATAGGCCACCGCGAGTAATTGTAAAGGTTAGATATGCATTCAATTACCTCTAAACGGTGCTTGGTGAAGTCGGATGCATGGCGCATCCCTCAAGGACTGACCAACGCTGAGAGCTTTATCTTTTCTTGTACAATGAAATATGACGTCGGAAGATCTCACAAGGTTGAGATCGTTACAGGTCGTACAGGTTGCTACGTGAACAGACGTGCAGTGATGGTTTGGAATGTAGTAGATTTTTGCCGATCGCCACTGTCGTTATGACATAGACATTTGTTACTTTGTTCTTACTCTAAAATTTTGCCTAAAATGGAAGTCATAATTGTAATTCGTACCATCATTTCATATTCTATATATTTTCCAAGTGGATTCACTCGGAAAGTGTATGTAAAACGAAAAAGAATGATGAACTTACAGAAAAAGGGAATATTAGCCGAACTAGGTGTGTCGGAGACGGCGTCGTTTCTTTCCACTTCACGTTTTGTCGATTCAGTGAGGAGGAAATCAAGTGAACATAGCGGGCAAAGACCTTCGATGTAAACTAACATGAGGGGCGTCTGCAAAGCTAATATCTCAGAGTGTTGGTGAGCCTTTGTTATCATATAAGTAATCGTTTGTAATGATGTTAAAGGGTGCGCTGGTGACGACAATGAACTGCATGGATTGATTCCAATACGTATTTTCCGACTGTTTACAACAAGCCTATTTAGCGTGCTTTTCTACTCAATAGCTTATCTAACGCAGGTATTGTTGCGGACGTACTTAATAAGGAACTATACTCCACGTTGAGTAATTTATTTAAAAAAATTTCCGGACGAGTTTTCCAGTGCTTTGGCGCTTTTGTTAAATTTTAGGGTAGTATAAGCGTCCGCTACACAATATTAGGCGTATTTGCGTGGGTGTTGTCCATTATTTCATGTTTCTTTCCCTCTGTATTTAAATAATTTACAGAAATAAAAGACTGTTTTATAAAGGATACTGTATTAGACCCAATAATCGATTCCCATAATTAACTACAGCCTAATGTGATGTTTCAGGTCTCATAATAACATTTATGCGAACGATGTCTATAGTAGTGCTTTTTCGTTTTCCGAGAAATTTCGTACATTTCTGATGAAACCGGATTGCTAGCCAGTCATCAATACGAATTGTGCCATCAAACATAAGTTCAATGTACGATGCACCGAATTCCCACATTCCTTCACTAAACTGATGATGTATGACAGACTTACTGTAAACTGTAAGTTCCAGTGCTTTTGGACGTTTGACATGGAAGGTATCGTGAAAAACTTAAAGTCTTTGTAAAACGAACGAAGGAGTTCGGGAAAAATGTTATCAATAGACCAGCCCATACGACAACTTTTGAAAAGACGTTGTATAACCTTACATGAGAACCTCGTTCTTAATAAATTCCTTGCAAAATCGACTTTGTCTATGACAGATCTAGCTCTGCTCTACATACAGCTTCTAGTGGCGGAAAAGAGCTGGAGTGAAAAACCTCAATGTTTATAGGAACTCTCACTAGAAATGAGGAGCAGTGGTTAAACGTACGTTGCAATAAACGCGTGGACCTTGGTTCGGTCCCACGACTATGGTTAATCAAGTCCTCACGCTTCCAAGGTCTGCAGATTGGAATCAGACCAATTTAGAAAAATGAGAACACTTAACTGAAATATTAGTGGGTCTCTACAAGTCACTGTATGAGATTCAGTCATTTCAAAAATGCTTGGTAGAATAAGATGCACGGGGTTTCTTTATACGTATAAATAGGGGACTGATCAATGCCTATTGCCTTATGCCTTACACCTTAACTCATTGGAGCGACCGATATGACTGACCTCTACAGGAGTCATACGATATAACAATATTGATCGCTTTTTCTTGCAAGTTACGTATTGTTTTATTCTACCAAGATGAAACTGTGATTTTTTTCAGCCCATGACAAATAAACCTTCCACTTTTTGTGTTAAGGGTTATAATTTGAAAGCGAAAGCCAATAAGCGAGCTGGATTTCGTATTTCACCATAGTGTTCTTCAGTGTAACGTTTATTTTTGTAGCTACCATTTGTTCCGTAGAAAAACTTGAACCACACTCAATTTTTCGGAAATTAGATTCCAAACCTCAATGCGATTGCTGTGATAGGGTAAACTCTCTTGTATAAATATATGAAATTGTAAACTTCCAGACTACTATAAAGCTCTCTAAAACTTTCGGCGTTGGTCAATCCTTGATGGGTACGCCATGCATTCGACTTCACTAGGCATCGTTTGGAGGTGTTTGATGCATATCTGGCCTTTACGATAACTCACGGTGGCCTACCTACCGATGTATCGAGCTAGTGCTACTATCCTCCCAGATAAGTCTGGTACCAATTTGCCGGCACCGGAAGGTATGGAGGGCTTGGTGGGCCATGGGCGCTGGGAGCGATTCCACGTGTGTGTCGCAGTGGCACCTCCAACCACTGCGCCACACGCGCCCTGCTAAAATACTGTAGTGATCGAAAAACAACCGTCAGTTATTAAAAAATCAGGTCCCTCGTAAAAGAGTGAACCATCAGTGACTTTTGCCGAATCTCGTCTTTTATCTAACGTAAAGGGCTTATGGCTGCATATATAAAGGATTCCAAAAGAAAAGCAGAAGCTATAATGTGCCTTGGTTTCTTATAACCTGGAAAGGAATCAGGAAGTCTTGAATTACGAAGATGGATATGCCCAACATATTAGCTTTTTACCAGGCTTTCAACATGTTTAGCAATAAATTCATAAAACTAGCAAGTTCAAATAGGAGATAAGGATAAATTGATAATCAGCACTGAATACACTTCTCACAATATTAAGACACGGAACTCTTTCTTTGTGCCTTAGCAGTGGGCAAAATGGTTTCCGGCAAGCTTCATCTAAAGTAAATCTAAACGGTTCTACTCTAAAATGGGAATATTTTGAATTATTCCAATGATTTTCTTAATCGGGAAGGCTTGCATTCGTTTTCACGTTCTAAAGCTAGTATATCGCGAGGCTATCTGGCGCGTCGCAAGATTGCGCAGGATTAAACGTGTTCCGTAGACGACCAACCTACTAAATCTGAGGTGCAGGTGGATTAATAGGATAAGCTCCCTTATTTTCCATTTCTGGATTGCGTACACCTTCGGTAGATTCAGTTAAGGACATACGGTCATATTGATGCAAGGTCACCGGCGGATTCACAGGTTAGGTCACTTCTTCGAATGGTGTTCCACTAAAATGGATTCGACTCTATGCGTCTGTGAAGACCTATATCATGTGAATGAACGGCTTTAGAGAATGGGCTCGAATCACTGCTACTCTGATGAAGGCAGCGGTATTGAAACGTTGACCACAATAAAGTTCTTATGACAACACCTATGAGGAAACCATGCAAACGGCATTTTGAACGGGTCTGTTCCAGGTTAACTGAAAAACCTCCCTAACAGGGTTCATTGTTTTTTTGTGATTTAAACCAATTGCGCTGTGTGATTTACAGACCATTTCGCTTTGCGTCTAAAACGATGAAATAATAATGAGCATTTCAAGGTTAGCTACTCCTCAGTTTTTCCAAACACAACAGTTAATTGAGGGTCTTACAAACCATTCTCATCGAAACCAGTGAGAAAAGAAGCAGCAAATCACTGGTATCGTGTTATCGTTACCAAGGAAGGAGCAGCTCCATGAACACAATTGTGTCTATATTGATCTAACGGGTATGATTCTAACTTTCCAAAAACCTATAGAGACCTATATTATATAATATAAAAATATAAATATAAATAAACCTATATATAAAAAAATATATAAAAAAGATATAAAAACCTATATTGGGATCGGATACACTTCATATCGACACCATTACTTGTCTTGATATATGTAGGCTGGTTTCGGTGAGTAATCCGAGTCCCAGCAGATCTTTCATTCGTGTTTTCCTCTCTCAATAGACATCCGCAATGATGGTGGTCTGTTTGGAACACGGCAACTAGCGTTAGGCGCATTATTCAAACTATTAATGACTTCCATTTGCGCATATGGATGTGAGTCACAAACACGTTTATTCATCCTGTAGATGAGCGTTCCAAAGAACGTTTGTATCCTTTTATGATCAAATCATCAGTTGTTTTCGACCTGCTGTCAACTGTTCCTCTTTCGGTTTTTGTATGAGAGGCCCATTCATGTTTCGTTATGGCTATATACTTTTATAGAACTTGACGATAGAACGTTTTGAGGATCTGAGCTGCATGTTCTGGTTAGGAGTTGTCCGTGCCCGTTAAATTTCACAAGACACAACTGTAGAGCGATGGAGGTTGAGCAAAGATTTCTTAATGTGTTTAAAATATTCAGCCTTCGCCTGCGCTTTATAACTTAGGGACCACTAAATCACAGAGACAGTTTTGGATCTGTTAGTCGGCCATTGGTTCTCTGAGAGCCTGGGATGTAACTCATACTGCTATCTTCGTGCTGTTTAATTTCTCCTTAATGTTGTTTTCCATGTTGAGTGCACGCACAAAGTACGCACAGGGGGTGGCCTCTGCAATCAGAGAACTATACAATTCAATTCTTCGCTTTCGCACAGTGGGCTCTTCATGAACGGAGCCGTCACGCTATTTATAAGCACTTCAATCTTTTTTCCCTCCTCATTGAGCTCGTTGAACATAGTCTCTGTTTCACTGGTACTGTTCAAGAAGATAACAATGGCATCGAGAAAACGAAGGTTTGACAGGATTTCTCCCTAAATGTTTGCCTTTCTGGTTCCAGTGGACTTGCACTGCAGTGCGACTGCATACAACTTTGGCGAGATAAGGGATAAAGGGACAACTCGGCACTATTGATTCCTAAATGAGAATCAAGAAGACGTAAACTGAGCAAGGCGTAACTACTAGTGATAAATGAAGTTGTGACTTTATTGACAATAACAAATATCAACAACAAATAAATATCAATAACTTAGAAGAATGATTTCGTTGCCGGGAACCGAACTCGGGCCTTACGGGTGAGAGCCGTAAATCCAGACCACTAGACCGCAACGGACGACAACGAACGACAACCCCTGGTCCTGACATCGGCAGAGCACATCACAGACCTAAAGCTCTCGTCATTGATAAATCCCTGAGAGATTCGCCACGCATTCGACTTCATTAAGCATCGTTTGGTGGTGATTGAATGAATATCTGGTTCTTGAATATATACCATGTCTATACAGAACACTCGTGGTGGTCTAGTGAAATATTGAGCCAGTGCTGCTATCCTTCCAGACTTGTACCAATTTGCCGACCCGAAAGCTTGGTGCGCCACGGGAGCGAGGCTCGCCCTCATGAGCACTCACCCATTAACAACTTAATAGATATTAAATACTGAAAGCCCAGAGCTTTTCACTGAAGTGGATATACATCACGGGATTCGTGTCCTATGTGATATTTCATCGAGAAATCGAATAACGAGAGACAAGCAGATTTTCTTCTGCAGAGATCAGCCATTGCTTTTCGTCCTCTCCTACCGCACTATTTTTATTTGCTTTGATTATTTCGAATAGATATGAAACAGACTAAAATCCCTTTCTACGTTTGCTCAGCAAACACGAGGTGTTACTTTATTTCTTTATTTACGTACAAACTGACGAATCGGCGGATTTTGCCTTCCTCAGAGCCTGGAAAAGTCAAGAAAAGTCACTCACCGCTTTCTATGAGTATTCCAGTAAATATGTCACGTGGAGACCAACCGCTCAGAGTTCACACGGAATCGTATTGTGCCCATCTCATCAAAATAACAGGCTTGTATACTATCCAATATCACGCGTGATAATGAGGCATTCCTCCCTGCGGTTCATTTTCGGATTCTTGGAATTAATTCGGAATGGCTCTAGAATTTTGCGCGCTTGTGTTCTCTATTCTCGCGCGAGGATCGTAACCCCTACTTCAAAATCTTCTCCGTTATGTCTCTGTGTCCTAAGCGTGCCCAGTGGAGTATTTGGTTTACGTTTGCCGATTAGGTGTTCTTTTATAAAATCTCTTTGTTTCCACACACATTGACCATCTAGTCGTCTTCTGGACATGAAGTATAGGAATGGGCACGCTGCAAAACTAAACAGCTGTACTCTCAGCAATTTACTTTGGAGAGAAGGATTCTCTCATGCTTACGCAAAGCGGGATGGGTTGTACCTAAGATCTCTCACGGATTTATTTTTCACTGTAATTATGTCTACTTCAAAGATATAAAACGTAATCGATAGTGAAGGTAGACAAAATGTGAAGTATATCTGAGACTAAATGACATTTATACGTTTACATGAATCCTTGTGCAAGCTAACTCGTGCACTAGACTGATGAGAGGTCAATTGGGTCTACACCATAAACTAATAGTTGTGCTTAAACAAGTTCGAAATTGTGTTTTCTAAATTGAAACTTTATAAAGCGAGGCCAGCTCTCAATTAGACGATCAGAGTGTTCATTTAGACTATGTCGCAGAAGACTAGACGGTTCTGGCAAGTCACAAATGCTGAACAAGAGCAGTAATGGATTCGCGAGACGACACACGAAAGACAAAACAAGCTTCTCAACCGATTATAATCGCTCGTTGTGCGAGGAGCAATGGAGAATTTTTTTCTGCTTTTCCGACAAGCACAATTTAATGGAACCCTCAAGTACTCAGCGGAAACGAACAGTGGCATTATGGCGCTCGTTTTTCTCGGTGAACAGCGAGTGAGGTTAAAGGTCAGGGTCGGGAACAAAATCTCAACAGCAGCGCTTAAAAAAGAAGCAAATTGAACAAAACTCCAAAGAAATAGTGGAAGAAATTATCAGAATGTAAATAAGATTCTATAGATGGATAAAAATAGGCTCCATGTTCAACATTTTCATTCATTTGTGTAGACGACTCTATGATGCTTCATCCCTCAATGGTATTTACCCTTCATAAATCTCGTATCCTTCATAAAATGCAAATCCCTTTCTACGCCTGTTCAGCAAACACGAGGTGTTATTTTATTTCATTATTTACGTACAAGCTGACGTTTCGGCGGATTTCGCCTTCCCTGGAAAGGTCAAGTTGACAGCAATCTATTCGGCCTAATACCTCCATAACCAAACAGAGAAAACGCTAAACCAAGATTTCAATCACATTTAACACAGCTCTACACGCTCACCGCTTTCTATGGGTCTTCCAATTGAGTATGTCGCGTGAAAACCAACCGCACAGAATTCACATGGAAGCGTAATGTGCCCCTCGCATCAGAATAAATTCCTTTAGCAAATTCATAAAGGCTATGAAAGAGTTCGCCGACTCCATCCAAATGACCTGAGAGCGATATTCTTTCTGCAAGGATTTTTACCTCTGTGGAAAACTGGACCGGTTTTTGAATAAATAGGTTTAAGAACAACGTTTGAAAGTATTAGGATAACCAATGATCAGTTTCCCCGGTTTAAATCCTCTTCACCAAGCACCGTGAATAAATACATAATCTGGCTTACACAGTAGTTATGCCAATACTCCGATGTAGCAATTCAGTTTTCTTTTATCCGCTGAACGAAGCCCAGTGCAGAAAGGTGAGCCAGGCCCAGTTTGAGCTGGCATTAGGTCAAATCGAAGACTTTAGTGGTATTGCATGGATCAACTAATGATTTCTCCAATCTCGTACGAATATCGATATGCAGCATTTTTCTCTAGAAATAAGTAAGTGAATAGGATAAAAAAAATGTGAATGTTTTTGAAAAAGGAAAAAGGGAAGGTAGCCATTTGCATTTCACGGGCCACTTTTACATATTTTTGGATTAGTTCTCCTCATGGAAATGAACTAGCCGTAGGACCGCAAACTGAGTCACTAAGAGCATTTCATTAGGACCTATCGCGGATATTGATCTGCCTTACTTCAAATCGCAATATCGTGGAGTTTAAGTCAGTTGAACGAAATACGAAATCTGTTTTAACAATTCGACAAGCGAACGACCTCGTTCGCAAAGAAATGCGTAGGAATTATTTGGTGAAATGAAGCTTAATTCAAACTCAAAGTCAGATTTATCTCACTTTTGCATACAACAACAAATTCACTTTACTGTTGGAATAAAAGTAAAAGTGTTCGTAGAAGGGAAAGAGACCATCTAGAAGCAGCTAAGACCTGAACACTTGGACATTCTCGTCATTTCTTCATAAATTATCGAAATAACACATCTCAAGGTTGCTTCTCAAATAAAATACTTGCTGAAATTCTATCAGTTGTCGCTGCTGATTTGATATACCACGTTTGAACAGCACTGGCCACTTCTGCAACGGTGGTGGTAATGGTGATAATGTTAGTTAGTGGTCGCGGCGGTGTAGACAACTCGGCCCGCCTTCACCACATGCGAGATTACGGTGTCGTGAGCAGCCATGCTACAATCAGCCATTTTGTACAAACTTAGCTAAACACCAATCACGAGCATTTTCTTGGAATCGTTCAAAAAATTTAGAAACTTCAGATTTTAACTAAAGAAATAAGCAACAGTACTGAGTTATGAATGCGTCGTTTTCTTGTTCAGCAATCGCGAGGTTTTTAAACAGCATACATTTACTTNCTAGTACCAGTTTCCAGAATCGACTTTCTCTTAACCTCGGCATTGGAATATGAATGCGTCGTTTTCTTGTTCAGCAATCGCGAGGTTTTTAAACAGCATACATTTACTTGCATAGAAAAACACAATACAATACAACGCTAGCTGACGTTCCTGCAGTATCGCCTTCTTCAGAGCCGCTTTTTCGTGACCTCCAATGAGGAAGTTTAGAACAGCTGATTATAGTCGCATGTGGTTGACGACTGTCGTTGCTGAACACATTCGGAAGTAAATGTATGCTGTTTAAAAACCTCGCGATTGCTGAACAAGAAAACGACACATTCATATTCCAATGCCGAGGTTAAGAGAAAGTCGATTCTGGAAACTGGTACTAGGTTAGTCAATATCCTTTCGATTGCCGAATTCTATAAACGGATACAAATGTCCTACTGCGGTACTTATTACTCCTAAACATGAAAACTTGTTTCGGGCTGAATAAATTACGAAGCGGCTATGGAGCTGATGAGTTTAATGTTAATTTCTCCGCAGATTAACTAGATTTACTTACTAGATTATCTATCCAAAAATTAATTTCAACCCTGATATTAGCAAGACTAGAGAAGTAACCGAAGACAAATTTTTGAGCACTGGAATAAGGACTGCAACACTTATCGAAACATGACGCGAAGAACAGCAAATATTATCTTAAGCGATGGATCTTTAAACCGTTCACATGACTTCTATAAAGACGTTTACTTAAAAAAATCTTTTATGGCCTCGACACATCGTTCCTCACGCTGGAAAAATTATTTTCAACTTGGTGAATATGTTTGGCGAAGCTTTTCTCACGAACAAACATAAAGGCGTACCGATAGATGATATGCTTCCAAGAGGTGACATCTCCGCCTAGGACGACAAAATCGCCTCGTCTACCAACGCTGATCGCACCATGGGTTTGTCCTCGACCGAGAGAATACGATGCGTGCAGGGTGGCCGCTGTCAGCGCTTCTTCCATACTCAGACCAAAGTATACACAAGCTATAAAACAGTTGAAGTGAAGAAAGAAAAAAACACCTCTGCATCTCTACACTATGATAATGCGAACCGTTCCATTTGCCACCACCTACTCTTTGTTTTCTTAGTGGTACATTCTAACCAAAAAGCATTACCAGTGTAGTCCATCGGGAAGTTCACTTGGGATTTATCATCAACTAAATGTCTCTGTCAAACCGGAATTTCTGGCTGGACAACTCCTTATATCCCTAATACTGTCTTTCATAAATAAATGACCAATTTCGCTTTATTAACCTTTTCACAGAAACCATTATAACCACTGTTTGTTTGTGATCATGATGAAGAAGAACCTTTGAAGTTCTCGGCGTTGATCAAACCATGAGGGATGCGCCATGCATTCAATTTCATTGGGCAACGTTTGGAGGCAATTGAATGTATATCTGGCCTTTACAATGACTCGCGCTAGCCTACCTACCGATGTATGGAGTCAGTGCTACTATCCTCCTAGACAAGCCTGGTATCAATCTGCCGACCCCGGAGGGATGTAAGGCTTGGTCGGCCATGGGCGCGGGGAACGATTCCACGTGTGTGCTGCAGGGCGCCTCTGAGCACTGAGCCACACGCGCTCTTATGAGCATGAGAAGAGTTTATTGCAAAAAAGTGTTTTTTTTCTTAAAGAACAAAAAAGAGACTGGTAAATGTCTACCTAGATGCATTATCATTGGCATTGATAAGCAGTATGCATTTGGATTGAAATCGGATCCCAACGCGACGATCACGCCTGAATAAGAATCCTATAGACGAGGTGATGCAGTTCGTTTTTCACTGTGTTCAGTTTGCGATCGGTCTCGATGATAACATTTGCGACCTCAGCCCCGCAGATCCAACATTCATAGCGACCTTTCATTTTGTGTTCAACATCATTCTGTCAACCATCTCAATCGTCAAATTTCTTCACAAAAACAAATTCTAAGAAAGAAAATGTGATCGGAGCAAATCTACTTTATCGGCTAAGATAGAAGCTATACTTCGTAAGAAGCATATGATTCATGATTAAATAGCATCGATTAATCACCTTCATTGCTCCAATCCGCAATCACTCTGTTCCGTCTAAACCGATCAACTACACGCAGGAAATTTTTCTATAGTTGTGGTTTCCAATGACGTTTTGAGAACTCATTACTGATTTTACCTTACATGCTCTTGAACTGGTTGGGCTGTAATATTACTATTAATAAACTGATATTCCGGTTGAGATATTTGCAAAACTCCTGACTAAAGGAGTCTGTGGTGGAGGGTCGAACCCCTTATTACTCTTTACGGGACCTAATGTGTTCATCACCACACCATGTGGGTCTTTCGTTTCGCCTGTCTATCAGCTAGTTTTATCGATCAGTGCCATCAGCAATCATCCCTCCACGGAATTGATCTGGGGAACCCAAATCTGCATTGAACTTTGAACGCGTTCGTTCCCCACCGCAGACACCTGCGGTATGGAGTTTTGCAAACATCTCAGCATCATTGTGATTGTATCACACATAATACCCTACCGTGAAAAGTTGCAATAGGCAGTAAATAAAAAGTTAACATTAATACTCCGGTCTTCTTTGTTATACTTAAACGAATACTTAGATGTTGCGTCTTCAAGACGAGTCCCGGCATTTATCCAACTTTACTAATGATTTGTCTAATACGCAAGATTTTCTTTTTCAGGAACCTCGAAAAATGCCCTGCAGCTTGACAGCAGAGTCACTGCTTACTGGTTAGTGACCGTATTGTTGCCATTGCGTCAGTGCTACGTGACATTAATTTGCTTTTAGCTAGGCTTTCTGACAGAAATTTCGGAAACCCTTTTATTTTCGTTGACCCTGTTAGGTGACGAATTTCCGATGCTCAACACTAACGAACATCTTGACAACCACTGAGGCAGGAAACTATTGGTGTTACTTGATACTTCATACTTGAACGACCCGTCATCACTAGTTGTGCGGACGGACCTGAGCATAATCACCGTTGTCCGGAGATTTGTTGGTTGAGCCGTTGTGGTTTCCTGGAATCCCGAGGACAGCCTGGCTAAAGTCTGCTCCAGGTCGTCACCACAACGGGCAGTCGCAGCCCTTGTGGATCAGAGGGAGATTTACCACCATGTGACCTTGATACCAAGACGGTGGTGGCTCCTGGTAATGGTTTGCTCTTAGCTAGGCTTCCTGGTGGAAACTCTTTCTCAGATTGAGAGACCCTGCCAGGAGATGAATCCCCCGCTGTACATCGCAGTCCGACATCCAGGAACACCTCCCAGCCACGATGAGACGGTAAACTGCTGGAAGAAACTATTGGTGTTAATGGAATAAATTAGAAGGTGATTCTATAAACACCTCTGAAGAAAATGTTTCGTATCCAGCTTTTTTCTTGCATTTCTTGCGTTATTTTAACACAAGATTGTGCCCATAAACCTAAAAAGCACCCTCTATACCCAGGATTTCTTCAAAAGACGTAGTAGAAATGACCTATCTGAGGCTTATACCTTCCTTTTGGTCTCGTTTTATAAAGGAAGAGCGCGTGTGGCGCAGTGGTCGGAAGTGCTCTACAACACACGTGGAGTCGAACCCAGCGCCCATGGCCCACCAAGCCTTCCATTCCTCTGGGGTCGGCCAATTGGTACCAGACTTGTCTGGGATGATAGCATCACTGGCTCGATACATCGGTAAGCCACCGTGAGCCATTGTACAGGCCAGATATGCACTCAATTACCTCCAAACGATGTTTAATGAAGTCAAATGCATGGCGCATCCCTCAGCGATTGATGAACTCCGAGAGCTTTATCCTTTATCCTTTTATGAAATCAACTAAAATGCGCAATTGAGCTGTGCAAGAGTTTCTTTGAAAAGCTCTACTACATGCGTAAGGTGGCCGAATCATACCCTTGTTTATCCTTAATGGAAACGAGTTCGCTAGCAGTTCATTGGCTACGGGTCACAGTGATTCGACCTCGATTCATTTACGATGTTATGCGAACATTTTATCGCACCTACGTTATAACTTCACCACGTCAAGAGCCTGTGTATCCAATTGCTGTGTTAAACAATCCTGTCATCTTCTTGACAAATTCACTCATCAAAGCGAGAAGGGGTTCGAGATTCCCACACGGAATCATATCCTACTGGAAGCTACTAATGATCTCCTATTCACAGAGGGTGAAAATTGTCTATGGCGACGATTGGAGAGCATCGTAGCACGATTGTCGTAGGAAGGAAAGAAACAATAACTATTAGAAATATCTTAAACTCAACTGGAAAAATACCAATTAAATAGAGATTTCGCAAGTGATTAGAGGACTCTTCGTGGAGGCGGACGCGTCTCAACAATTAGCATTCTCACGACGTCACCGATAACACATTTATATAAGTGGAAAAATGTGTGAGTCGATCAGCACTGAGAAGTTGTTAGCAGCAGTCATTTTCTACGCATAGACATTGAATGATCAAAAGCTCGAGAATATACGTTGGTCTGTACAGACTACAAATAAGAGTACAGCTGACGGGCAGTCTAAACGTAAGTTAGTGTCTTGTAGCTAGCATTCGAGTACTCATCACATCACTGGACCTGATAGGAAGCAGGTTATAGTTGACCTAAGATAGAAGGTGAAGCAGACGGTGTTTGAGGAGATGGGGCTCATTTCTAGCACATTATTAGTCAAGTGCACGGTATCAATACGGAAAGAATGATGTTTGTTGGAAGGTTTTCATGTTGCCTCGGCAATCCGAGATCTAAGTTTAATTGGTACGCAAGATCGTTCTTCGGATCTTTGCTCAAAAATTCTCAAAAATCACAGAATAGTATATTCTCGGCCTGCAACCCAACGAAATTCCGGTAATTCACGGTAATTAAAAAATCATGAAGAAGGTAAGACAGTGGCAGTGGTTTGTCTAACACGAGTACGGTGACAGTCACCTCCAGGCTCATGAAGTTTTCATCCCTTTAGGATCGGAAAATCGGCAGGAAATTCGTCTTGGAGCACCTTACTCCTTCCAATCTAAGTGGCGATATTCTAGCCTGGATATTCCAAGACTCGAGGAAGAACCGACTCAACCAAACGTCCACTGACGTTCATAGACAAGACGAAAATCCTGAAACACCAGCCGAAGCCATGCACGAAAGGTAATAAGACCTGATACAAGCGAGAAAGTAAGTTGAATGAAAGAAGTGCTCGGAACCACACAGTGGACATAAAAACGGGTCGCATGAAAAAGTAGAAAAATGTAGACATCATGAAAAGTTTGATGTCGGACTTTCGTCGGCTTAGCAAGAAGAAACCCCCAAATATTCGGTAGTCTCCACGAGGGTCATCTTGTAAAGCATACATATCGAACTCTGACCAAGCGATCGCTGCGTTTTTCACACATAGTCGAGAAAATAGTAGCACTTACCTAAGTACAACGGGAGACAATAAGTCAAATATTCGTTCAATTTCTAGCGTATCCCTAAGCGATTCCCCCTTCACAGTTACTTGATTGCAGCCTTTCACTCAAATCAGTGGACCGAAAGCAAACTAAGTGCACTCATCTATAAATTCCTACGTTCGTGAGAATGATATACTTCCATCAGTAACCACAAACACAGCAAGTTCAACAATCTATGTCTCATGGAGAGCACATGATGGACACGTAACACGTGAGAACGAGCCATGTCGCTATGCAACTAAAGAGTTTGAGGCAATTCATAGGAAGGAAATATTTTAGCGATGTATACCCCCACATCTGCGTACCCGCACACATAAGTACGTACTCACACAGTGATACAAGTACACACACAGGCACGCACGCACACATACACACGCACACATGCACACACATAAGTGGTATACCGACATAAACATTAAACACTAGCAGTAATCATAATGTTCACATTTCATTTAATGCTTACTATAATTTTTCACGACATGGTATAATGTGGAATGTAACCACAGTGATACTGGGATATTCGCAGAACTTGGACCCCAGGTCACATCGAACCACCATCACCCTTTCCGGAACATCGATCTAATCCGGGATACACGTTTTACGAATATCTCAACACCATTGTGGTTGCATAAGCAGTAATTTCAATGACTTCGTAAAGGCAAGATAACGAATTTAGGGCGCGTTTAATGAGCCCAGTATTGTCTTCCAACTGTTATCCTTTAAAAAATTATTACCACTTGTGATCATTTTTCTGGCAGGCGGCGGAGGTAGGCGAAGAATCAAAGCTGTCGAAGGCAATAAAACAGCACATGATTTGGATTCGGCCATTGCACGGATGCCCTCCGGTGAAACCTTCTCCAGATGAGACATTGCGCGCGCCTGGACGGAACAGAATTAGTTGATAGGGCTATATTCCAATCTGAATGATATTTTAAGGAAGTGCCAATAAGTAATCGATATTACTGCTGGATAATCCATATTTAATGGATGGCCCGTTTTCACGGAAAATTCTGTGCTTTTCACCGATATGTTGCTGCTTTGCTGAAATCACATCCTAGTGCCTTGGTTGTGACCACAACATTTGTTGAATCATGGTGGATCGGAGGAAGGCTTATCACCTAATTCTGCTTCGGAATATTGGCAAGACATGAAATTGATTCAGTGTTAGTTTACTTTGCGAATGAAAATGTGGTTGATTCTGTTTCCTGAGTAGACGTGATTCTGCTACAAGGTTCAGCCACAAACCTATCTTAGCATGTGAATGGTTCGATGATTGGCTTATTTGGACCTTCGAGGTTCACTGGCCAAATTGGACGGAAATCGAGAGACGTAACCAACCAAAACAACCAACGCACCTTGAAAATGCTCTCATTCATGTCCTTTCCTATATTATTGAGTGCTTCAACTAGAGAAAGAAACAAGGGAATAGATAAAGGATAACTTACTATAGAATAATTCTTATTAATTCTTGCTGCCGCTTAATAAAAAGCGAGAGTCTTGTCCCCATTTCTTTTTGAATCAATGTTTTTTGCACAAAAAGTATAATCTAAGTAGGAAGGAAAAACTGGAAAAGACGGTGAAAAGAATTGAAAATTTGAAAGTGGTCTGGTTTCCTAAACTAATCAGCTGGATGATCTAACTGAACTTACACCGATGGCAGCTCCCATTTCGGCTCCACCAATATACGACAGTTCCTCAGCGTGGAAGTTTGCTTCCAGCCCTATTTGCTTTCCGGCCTTCAAAATTTTGCTCCTAAATTTTTGAAATATAAAGAATTGTCATGATGAATCGGTAGCATACAATGTTTCATTTTCAGTTTCTCTTCTTGCTTTCCATTTACTCCCCCAAATTCATTTGTCTGCAAGTACAAAGGTAAACAAGGGTAAAGAAAAATGCACACGCTGCTTAGTGTTCATCCCTTGGAGATGCGCCATGCATTCTATTCCATGTGTAGCACCAATAATTGATTAGATACGTATCTAGTCTATATTATGGTTTACGATGGGGTACCCATGCTCTCGGTGTTCCTTATCTTCTAGAAAGTTCCGATACTTTGTCGTGCTTAGTAGATCAAATCAGCACAAGGTACCCAACCAAAGAATATGTGTGTATTGCTGCGCATCTTTAATCACTACTCTGTCCCACTGCAGCTAATGTGAAGCTGATATGTACAGTAACTTGTGGAAGACGACTGCCATAAATTCCAGAGTGTTCTTTTTAATCGAGAACTTCTTAGCAATTCATTTACCACAGCGGTAATGGTTTGGTTGTGATGTCGTTACATTATATAAAATCAGTAACTATACTATTGCTGTATACATACACATATACACACGTGTATACACATATATGCATACACATATATACATAAAGAAAAACAGGTCTTCGGCCACCAAACTAAAAAATTCGGAAGGTACTAGTGCATTGTGGATCGGTCGACCTCAGCATTTCGCATAACATAACATACACCGCATTCAACATCCTACAAAATGAGCAGAAGGAGAAATGAGATGCAATCCAAGAAATCTCATTGAGGAACTTACGCATTCTGCACTTCGATAACGTTCTTTTCGCAGAATACGTCGATATTCTCGAGATTTTTTAGAAGACCGGTTTGTCTGGCCTTCTCGATCGCCGGCAGCATTTCTTCACAGATCAGTTTCACGTGCTGTTCCTCAGTAGAACCCTAGAAAATCTATAATCGAGAAGTCTCGGTTTCTATTCATTCGTATAAAACTTAAAAGAAATGATCGGTACAGATTTTCTGCTTCACCACGTTCTTCAAAAAGCTTGTTTTTATAAAGTGTGTTCTTAGTATGAGTAGAAAAGTACAAATTGAAAAGAGATGGCGAATAAGTTAAACAAAGCAGCTTGTAGAACGGTTCCATGGTACAGCCACGCTGTATATAAGCGAAATAATCACTAACTTAACTATTGATCTGGGGGCTTAGAAATGGAAAGATATGGCGTGGATACCTTCGGAACAGCATGAGCTCCACAAAACGTGGCCGAAATCTCCACCTCTACCTCATCGTTGACGCTAGATAGAACGCGCAGCATCTGAAAGCACTGTTGATGAGTACGAAATAGAGATAAAATTCTCGTTAGGTCGGAATTTTATGAGACCCACAATATTAGAGTCTAAAATTTTCAAATTTTGGGCACCATTATTTTGTGGACCTCAAGTGTCATATTAAAAAACGGATCATCCTCTTAGATTTGTGAAAAAGACTTTAGTGAAAACTGCACGATGAAACTGCCACCTCTCTGCTCTTACAAAATATGTCTGAAGTGCTTTTCAGAAAACGAAATTGGTTCACATACTAATAATTGGATACTTTGTTATGCTTTACAACATTTATAGTTTAGATGATTTAAAGTTGACAACGTATTATCACGAACGCAGGGGGAACCATCCACAAAGCTGTGATTGGTCGCCAACACTTTGTACACGCCCACTAGAACAGCAACCAATCACAGAATAAAGGTCAAGGGCAGGCCAAACTGCACAACCTGTTGAGCTGCAGCCAAAGGGCTGAATCTAGCATGTGGCCTTATGAATTACTCTACTAATTAGTTCTAATGTAGAAAAGAATAACAACAGCTCGCTATTCCAATTTTCTTCTGCTCGGAATGGTCACTAACTCTTCGTTTATCAAAAGATCTACCTTCAGCTCGCTTTCTGTGTCCAGTCCATACCCGCTCTTTGCCTCCAGTGTTGTGGTACCGTTTCGGAGCATTACATTGGCGATCTAGAACCAAGGGAAGGCTATATTTTCGCTAGTTCAACTCCACCAACAATTATGCAATCAAAACCTTCTGTCGACGAAGTATGAATTACGATTAACATTAGAAAAATTATTGAACAAAAATCAGATCTCAAAATCAGACATCAGCGCGTAAAACTTGAAGCGTTTTGGATCAATTCCAAAAATTCAAAAATGAACCGCAAGGAGGAGTGTCTTGTCATCGTGTGTAAGCTGGCGGCATACCTCAGGCTGATCCAATGGCCTGACACAGGCACAGCCCTATCCCATGTATTATCTGTGCGGCTGCTATCCATCAACTAACTTAAATACTTACAACAAATAAACGATAGGTGTTTAAATGAAGCTGTTTCTTATGCGAATGCAAATTTATTTGTTAGGCTTTATCTGCCAGAGTTATGAAACTGTTTAGTTAGGTAGATTGCATCTCAACTTGATCTTTCCAGGCTCTGAAGAAGGCGAAACCGCCGAAATGTCAGCTATTGTGTCCTCATAAATTCTATAATAACAACCTCTTGTCTGCTTATCGAAGAAAAACATCAAAAAATCAGATCTGTTCTGCAAGTGGTTTACGATAAACGAAACGAGCTAATAATTTGGGAGATAAAATCATTGTACTAACTTTTTTGAATTCTTCTTTAAGATACTCTTCAGATGCTTCACGAGTTTTCGCTGTCGTGAAGTGAATTCCACCTCCAGCAGCTTGCACCTGTAATGTTTGGAATAAGTTAATATTTAGCAGCCAGAATAATGTTTTCAAATTAGTCTCTTGTCCTTTACGGACGAATGAGGGTGTAATGGATTCGTCTTGGAAGGAAGAGATGGGTGGTTCGTTGATTGGCCTTCTGCAATGATTTTTCTGGTTGAATCCTCAGTAGTTGGTTTAGGGAATTCGTGCATTTATCAATAGTTCGAGTCAAAGGCTATGTTTTATCGAGAGTAGTTATCTCGTTGACTTGACTTATCGATTGACGAATTATTCGTTAAATGAACTAAGTAAAGTTGGATGTAGTTCTTGTTATCCTGCCCTACTACATTTATATATCTGGTCGCATCGAACTGGTTTCAGCGGCGAAAGAAAAGCTCTGACACCTCTTTTCCGACTTTGAATGCGCTTGATTGACATTGCAAGAAATCTCCCAGACAAGGCGAAATCTTATAGACAAGGCGATTCGTCAGTAAAAGGGACCAGATGGTTCGCTTAAAATCTTTGCTATTTATTTTGCTTTTCTGGGTTCAGGCAGAAAGCAAAGTACTTACTTTATTATATTATGGATTTAGTTAGCAAGATTTAAACCTGCCAAAAGGGGATATCTTGTCACTGTTGAAAGATTTTACTAAGAAAGTGATATAAACGGAAACACAGATTAACACCTAGAGTGCAACGCCTTAATGCGTGTGGTTACTGCATCTACTTGACATCTCACATTATTAGTGAATATTAACTCTCACAAACCGAAATGCCACATACGAGTGGAAATCCACACTCGCCGATCTCTAAGTGTTGAAGATAAACAGGACAAAGCATTTGGTGTTAACCAATTCTTGAGGAATGAGCCATGCATTCCACTTCATTATGCACCTCTAGAGGTGATTGAATGCGTTTCTCGCCTATACACCGAATTGCGGTGGCCAGCAGATGTTTCACTTTAGTCTTCTATTATTCCAGACAGGCCTGGTACTAATTTTCTGACCCTGGATGGCTTGCAAGGCCTGTGGCGCGGGACCAAACCAATAACCGTGTGTATTTCAGAGCATCTCTAGCCAATTAGCCAAATGCGTCCTTCTCTAAGTGTTAATATAAAGGGATCCAAAATATGCAGAAATGCAAACACATGGAATAAGGCACAGTTAGTAGTTATCGATTTTTGAGAGCACTATGGGTTATTATTGCAGTTAAACAAAGTTACAGTTCGATCACTTTGCGCATGTAGTAGAGCTTTTCAAAGAAACTTTTGGTTCAGCTCAATTGCACATTTTAGTTGACTTCATAAAAGGATAAAGGATAAAGCTCTCGGAGTTCATCAATAGATGAGGGATGCGCCATGTATTTGACTTCATTAAGCATCGTTTGGAGGTAATTGAGTGCATATCTGGCCTGTACAATGGCTCACGGTGGATTACCGATGTATCGAGCCAGTGATGCTATCAACCCAGACAAGTCTGGCACCAATTGACCGACCCCAGAGGAATGGAAGGCTTGGTGGGCCATGGGCGCTGGGTTCGACTCCACGTGTGTTGCAGAGCACTTCCGACCACTGCGCCACACGCGCTCTTCCTTTATAAAACGAGACCAAAAGGAAGGTATAAGCCTCAGATAGGTCATTTCTATTATGTCTTTTGAAGAAATCCTGGGTATAGAGGGTGCTTTTTAGGCTTATGGGCACAATCTTGTGTTAAAATAACGCAAGAAATGCAAGAAAAAAGCTGGATACGAAACATTTTCTTCAGAGGTGTTTATAGAGTCACCTTCTAATTTATTCCATTAACACCAATAGTTTCTCCCAACAGTTTACCGTCTCATCGTGGCTGGAAGGTGTTCCTGGGTGTCGGACTGCGATGTACAGCGGAGAGATTCATCCTCCAGCAGCGTCTTCCAAGCTGAAAAGAAGTCCAGCGTTTCCGTCAGCAACCCCAGCTAAGAATACACTAACATCGGGATCCACCATCGTCCTGGTATCAAACTAACTGCATGGCGGGTAATTCTCCCTGTGATTCACAAAGGCGGCGACTGCCTATGGTGGTGACGACCTGGGACGGACTATGGCTACGCTGACCTCGGGAAGCAAATGAGCTACAATAGTTAAACCAGCAAAACTCCAAAAAAAAATGCAAATTACGCTGGAGCCCGCACAGCCAGTAAGGATGGGCCAACCAAGCATCCAAGTGAGTAAGCAATAACTAAGCAGAATATTAAGCTAAAGTTCAACTTTCGGAAGCTTGAACAACACATTATTTCTTTGCACTACTCGGCACCATGTGCTTCTATTAGAAGACGGCTCAAGACCGACTTTCATTAAATCTCGGCAACAATGGTCGACAGTTTTCTACATAACTGACCTGACATGAGGTCGGTGCAAAAGTTTTATTTGGCTAAGATTTTGGCCCGTTCGCTTTCTTCAGAACGCTGTTGATCCAAGCCAGTGGTCCAGTCGTTTTCGCGATGATCGTTGTCACATTGTTAGCAACGGAAACGTTAGCCAATTAAAAGTTTTTATACTAACCTCGTAACAGCTAAATCGTGTAGAAAACTATTAGAAAGGAGTTCGGACTATTGCAAACAAATTATGGCGGAATTCAGACTTTCACATGAATATATGACCATAATGACTCTATGGATGTAAAAACTGTGCAAAAGGTGAAGCGTTGAATCGTTCGGCGTTGGTTAATCTTTTAAGGAGACGCTATGCATCCGACTCTATTGGTAACATGGTAGAGGTGATAGAATGTATACTTAGCCTATGCAACAATGACTCGCGGTGGCCTATAGATGTATTATTCAGTGTTTTATCCTTGCAGACAGGCTTGGCGTCAATTTGCAGATCCCAAAAGGATGAGGGAGTTTGTTTGCGTGGGAACCGCAATCAAATCCTCTATGTGTAAATCACTAACCACTATACTACATGTGCTCAAAAAAGTGCATATCAAATTCGCTTACGTACATCTAAACAAAAAGTTCACCGAACCTCCATATATGTAGCTCCGGCGAGTTTCATAGCGAACTCATGCACTCGGTCACCGGCGAAAACTGGATGAGAGTGACCATCAACGAATCCCGGCAAAAGAATACCTGAGACATGATCGAAATTGTTTGTGAATCAACAAGGCGCAGAAAGACGCAGTGCACACGCGTCCAGTTTAATGTATAGCAAGTATTTCATATAATATCTTGCCATGAAAAGGATAAGGATAACGGGCAGTAGGCAAAAGTTAAAGAATACATGGGATAAAACAATATTGTAATAACAACGAAGGACCCACATGGTGTGGTGGTGAACGCGTTAGCCCACGGGAAGGGTAATAGCGCGTTCGTTCCTCAACACAGACAGCTGCGGTATGGAGTTTTGCAAATATCTCAGCATCACTGTGGTTGTATCACACATAATACCCCATTGTAAAAACTGTAGTAGGTAGTAAATAAAAAGTTAACATTGTGATTTTCAACTACAGCCTCAGCTTAACTGGGTTCAATGCCGATTTAGCCTCCTCAGACCAATCCCGGTGACGGGTGATTGTTCGTGTCACTGTTCGATAAAAAATTACTTGAGAGACAGGCGAAACGAAGGACCCGCATGGTGTGAAGGTGAGTGCATTAGGCCGCGAAATGGGTAACAGCGCGTTCGTTCCTCACCTCAGACACCTGCTGTCCGGAGTTTTGCAAATACCTTAGCATTATTGTGATAACATATGCGATAGTTTCATGAAGAGTCGCCAAGCAACGAATGGTTAACACAGGGTACGTTTCCACATGTGGGCAATATTAAAAGATCAAAAAAGGATTGGCTGAAGATTTTCAAATGCATTTATATTACAGAATAATGTGCGTCAAGCTAAAAAAAAAACACCTCCATCTGTAGCCAACGTTTCCTCTACATCATCTCCACCCAGAACCTCTCGAACCTAAAATATCGAATATCCTTATCGCAGATTACAACGGCTTAAAAGTTTTTTCATCAAGTTACTGTAAAGGTGCTCAAGAAGGCGTTAATCGGTTAACTAGAGGCCCTTTAATTATGATTAAGGTGGCAGGGCATGGTACCTCAAGTCTTTTAACATTTACAGGGTTAGTTGTGCGTAATGGGGTCTAGCGAAGTCGTGTAACAAAATATTTTCTTCTTGAATTTACGAGTCTCTTGAGATGCTCTTATTATTGCTTGCAAGAAAGATATAGAAAGTCGTATTGCTTACGTCTTTCTCTTTTCCGACTGCTGCAATATTACCATTCCTTGCTACCAATACCGCCAAACCGTTGCCGGGATCACTAAGCACCTGATAAGCTGTGCATTAATTTCCGTCCCAACAGACTACAGATCGTAATGAATGTTGAGAAAAATATAACTCGTGTATAATGCTGAGATATTTGCAAAACTCCGGACCGCAGGTGTATGCGGTGGGGAACGAACCTGTGCTGTTGTCCTTACCGGTAAGGAAGGTAAGGAAGCACGGGTTCGTTCCCCACCGCATACAGCTGCGGTCCGGAGTTTTGCAAATATCTCAGCATTATATACGAGTTACATTTCGCAACATACTCTGCCATTAAAAAGAAAAAGGCAGTAAATAAAAGGGTTGAGGTTGAGAAAAATGTTCTGTTGCGTTTTCTAGCGAGGAATAGAAATTAGTCGGCCATTAAATTGATGAAAGATGTTGTCATTTCAAAATGAATACCTTGATCTTAGCCATATCAGCTCCTCTAAGGTACTTCACGCAACTCTCATCAGTAATTTGGACGATTTCCTTTAGTTGATATACCAGGAGACGGTACATTGCTTCTTGAAATTGACCATATTTTTACGAGTGCAGTAAAAATAGCTGTACAGCAAACGATGAAATTCATCACGAGATTTTTGTATGAATCAATGAAGACAGGGAAAAACCGAAACACAGTCAAAATTTAGGTTCTTGATGAGTTTTGTTGACCGGTACTTGTCGAGTAATGCGCAATAAAGTTTTATCGGCGGCCGGCGAATGCCTTTGAAAGCCAATGAAGGCCGTAATGTATCAAGGCGAGTCCGCCAGTGTCATCACTAATCAATGGTAATCGCAGAGATAGCGCAAAGAATAGAAAGTCGGTGACACACTATATAATGCCCTAGAGCAACCTTAAAATTACATATAAGAAACGATGTACAGTGCGTTCAACGTTAATCTACCCCTTAGGTAGGTGTCATGCACTCTGCTATTACATTCGTGGCATCATAGAGGTAATTGAATGCATATTGATCAAATACAATGACTTGAAGTGGCCTATCGCTCTCTCAGGTGATTATTTCAAACTCAAAGGCAAACATGGCAGCAAAGGATGATCGGATTGCTTGGACTGCTGTGAAAGTGTTCCTAACCACTGCGCTACATACTCCCCCAAAAACGTCATATACACTGAGATTCGTTGAATACGTTTAAAATGATAGGGTTTCATGTTCGAAGTCTCTCAATTCCTGCAATTTTAGTTGTGCGGATATGTCGTTGAGCGTGATGGTCTAATATAGCATGTTACATATGCTTTTTGTCTAATGTTTTAATTTTGTCACACTGAACGGTTATTTTGTTGTTTATATATTTTATCGCTTGAATTTTTTCTTCAATATTACACTAAGTTGCCAGACACAGTGTAAATGACGACAACTAAGAAAGAAATCGCTCCAGGTTCAAATTCCAGTTTTGGACCCAACGAACTACCCAGTACTTCAGAGCCGATGAATCGGTTACGAACTTGGTCGTAAAGAATACAACATCGCTTAATCATCAATTGCTTCAGAAAACTAATCGTATAGGCTACATCTGCGTTTTCATCTCTGATTACTTCTATAGCAAGCATTCTTTGCAGAATTAGATGGCTTCAACGCATAAAGATAATAAAAGGATACAGCTCTCGGAGTTGATCAATCCCTGAGAGATGCGCCATGCTTCGACTTTATTAAGCATTGTTTGGAGGTAACTGGATGCATATTTGGCTTTTACAATGATGTGGCCTAGCGATGGATCTAGCCTCTGCTGCTATCCTCCCAGACAAGTTTCGTAGCAATTTGCCGACCCCGGAGGGATGAAAGGCATGGTGGACCATGGGCGCAGGGATCGATTCCACGTGTGTGTTGCAGGTCGCCTTCGACCACTGCGTCACACTCGCCCTACTTCAACGCATACTATCTTTAAATCACTTAAATGTCAAAGTCTGATTGTAGCGCTTATCATGGCAAATGTCAAAGTCTGATTGTAGCGCTTATCATGGCACTTTTTCCGCACAGTATTAAGTATCTTAGACACATGTGTGAAAACTGAAATTCGAGAGATCGGCTGTCAACTGGCTGTGTTGGAAAAACGTTCATCACTCAATACTTCGTGATGGAAATCGAAGCAGGTTCTGAACGACGACAGAAAGTTCGCTTTCTCTGTCGACATATTGCATTACAAATCGGCGGTATACATAAAGGATGACGCATTAATCACTGAACAAAACCAGGAGCTTATGTTAGAAATCAGTTACACTAAAAAATACGATTAGATCAGAGGTGAGCTTTCACTGAAGACGGCTATCTGAATGCTGATAATATTGAGCTACGTGGTTTACGACGCTTGCTCGTTGCGATCCCAGGGAACATTCAGCAACACTGTCGCCCAAACCTTGTCATGACGGTGCAAAAGGGAGATGCCACTTGAAAAGCATAGACCGTAGGAAGAATTCTTCTCAATCCAACGCACCGACGACAAAAGTGGCTTTTTGACACCTTTCGATTACTAAAGTCCTCAGAAGACTGATAAAAGAGATTTTGAGCTATCTCTCAAATGACATAACAAATTTCCAAAGATCCCTTTCCAATTTTACATTTAAAAAGTCTTTGTGCAGCGAACTCCTCAGCGATCCCTAACGGCCGCAATTGCATGTGCTGACGACCTAGGAACGGCATTGGACAGCTAATTCGGCTCTCTAGGGAACTTCGCTCTTGAACAAAGCTTCGGCATTTCGTTACTTTTCTGCACGTCTTCAACGTAAAGGGAGTCACCGATCTTTGTGGATCGGGGAGAGCATTACACAAAAATGCTTGGCGCTAATATGTCGACCTCCCTAAAGATGAGAGTCTGGGTTGTTCCAGGTGAAATCGAATGGGCGACCTTGTGTCTTGCTATCCTAATACATTCGATACATTAACCGATGTATCAAGTCAGTGTTTTTATACATCCAGCAAACCTGGTAGCAATTTGCCTATTCCAGAAAGAAGCCTTGGTCCACTCGGCGCACGGAGTGGAAACAACGGTCATGTGTATGTGTCGTTTTCTTGCTCAGCAATCGCGAGGTTTTTAAACAGCATACATTTACTTCCATAAAGAAAACACAATACAATACAACGCTAGCTGACGTTTCGGCAGTATCGCCTTCTTCAGAGCCTGGAAGGGTATGCTGATATACAATCTACTAGGCCAAACGCTTCAATAACACTTACAAAAAGACGAAGAACTCTTTGGTAACTACACGATCAACAACTTCTCGAAAAACCCACCGCTTTTTTCGTGACTTCCAATGAGGAAGTTTAGAACAGCTGATTATAGTCGCATGTGGTTGACGACTGCACCATCCCACATCAAAAATCGATGCGAACGTACGAGATCAGGTCGCGTATGATCTCCGGGCATTCATCCCTGATATTCATTGTAGGGCTTTTGGCATTGATCCAAAAAGCCTCAAGGAGTTTTCGCGCTGGTGTTTTGGACTCCTGTGCAAGGATNAGGCACTCCTTTAAGAGAGCCATTAGCTGCTGGATGGACAAGCCATGCATATTTATTCTTCCTTCATGTTTAACAAGAAGTTCGAAGATGGCTTGCATTGCGGAGTCATTCGATACGTTGGTGTACAGTGCGGTAACGTCGAAAGACTCCATCACGTACGCGTTATTGGGAGACGCGTTACGTAGACGTTCCAGGAACATTTGGGTGTTTGTGAGGTGGGCTGGAATGTGGTTAAGCAACTGGGTGAGTATCAGGCTTAAAAACCAGGTTATTCTATCCGTTGGCCCGTCTACACAGCTGATGATCGGTCTAACCTTAAATGATGACGGATAGGTTGACGCATGATCATCAGGTGATACCAACTTATGTGTTTTAATAAGTAGGTATAGGACGGGACATGTTGGTCTATCGATTTTAAAGTGCGAAATAACCGATGATTTAACCGATGGTCATGTGTATATTTGGAAGCACCTCTAGTAATTTCACTATATGTACTTCTACTTCAATACATACATGTATATGTACATATGTATAACTAGTGATAATGGTATGGCATATCACGATGTCAACAGATTTCCCCCACTGAGAAATCACAAGTGGGTTACTGGTGAGGAAGCGTAGCACACCTCGAGGTGGCGGATGGGGTTTAATCGCAGACCAAAAGCAATCTCGCGCTTTCATGAGATGCAGATGGATCCAAGACAACGAATTTTTGTTTTGGGTGAGCCGACTTGACACGTACCTTTTGTGTCCAGGAAGATATTTATGCGTTCCTGCGTGGGTGTGTTCTCATCTGTGCGGACTGTGTTGTACGGATCAAGGCGGCCAGAAGTTTGCAATCAAGTGACAGGGAAGTACATGGGAGGCGGTTAGGAGTTACCTCTAACAAATAAATTTTCCCATTTACTCTGGAAGAGACCCACGCTCACTACTCAGGAAACTACGCTTGACTATCAAAAAGCCAAACACACCAAAATAAGCGGGCCTCATTCTCCCGAGCCCGAGAGAGCTCCGATGCGACAGCGTACGGAGAGGCTGTCGAAATTTCAGAGCCATCCTATGCTGCCTAAATCTGGAAAAAATAAAGTGACAACCTTTACCTAAGACCCACCGTTCACTTGAATCTGAGCCCTGCGTTGAGAGCCTGATGATGCAGATTAAAAGGGTAAGGTACAACGTCACCAGGCCAGCTGATACAAGATGACGGTAGTTTAACGTCGTCTAGAGCCAGCCGGAGGGTCTTATGACATTTCTGTGTCCGAAGCATTGATGCCAAGATTATCTTGAAAAGAATGTGGTGCTTTAACGACGAGAAGTGAAGGCAAGCCGCTTTGAATGCGGTCTACATGTTTTCTTCATAATGAAACTAGAAAGGGATGCCTTCCGTGCCCCTCGAAAAAGCAGGAGCAATTAGCTTAGGACGCAGTAGGAACATAGTTTCCGGCGTTGAATAATCTCTGAGGGATGCGCCACGTATTCAGCTTCATGGAACATCGTCAGAGATGAATGAATGTATTTCTGGTCCATACAATTGTAGTGGCTTATCGATTTGACAAGTCAGTACCTTTATCCAGCCAGACAAGCCTAGTAAAAATTTGCCAACCCCGGCGAGAGGATGGGTTAAGTCCAGGCCGCAGGATCGAACCAGCGACCAATTGGGTTTAATAAGGCATCTCTATTCACTGTAGTACATGCACGCCTGATAGGAATCTCTATATTACTGAAAGAAAAAAGGTGATAAAGACGATACCAGAGACCAGGTAAATGTATATTTATATAAATTTAATTTATGCTCATCGCGAAACGTATTAACGACAGAATGAGTTAATAATTCAACGATGTAGAAGCATAAGAAGGGTCCCGGAAATTGAACAAGCAAAAACTTTAACAAGAACAAAATAAAAAAAGACCAGAGACAAGAAATAGTTACTGAATTCACCAGAAGAATTGGAGAAAAGACAAAAACTCCCGCATATTTTGGAACAAAGAGCAACAACAACAACCACAGCGGAACACCAACAGATTTCAGCATTTGTGAAATTCACTCCGCCAACTTCGTTCCTTTTTTCACAACAGGAGGATTCCGTAGTGCTCCACGCTTGTTGCTGCCCTGTGAAATATTTGTAAGGATAATTGCAACTGAAGTAAAACAGAAAACGCCAACAAACTTCCTCGGATTTGACTTAGACCATGCATGCTAATAAGCAGATTTTACCTTTGTCACCTTCGTGTCAGGTATTTTGACAAGTCTTTCGCTCTTCTTAATCACAGGTCGATTTTCCGGATGCTTCACTTTGTAGATGCGAACTAACCAATTTTCCGAGGTATACGCCTCTTCAATGTATTCCAGAGTAACATCCTGAATGAAAACATTTCCCAAATAGAAAACAATGACAATAAATGCCACAAAAAGGTCTTCACTAGATAACAAAAAAACTTCTTAGGTGATAGATTTTATCAGCCGAACATAATACCGCGCCTTGTCCACTTTTCTTATTTCTAAATGCACACAAAAAATTGCGAGATTACTACAGAAATATGAAAGGATTCACAGCGTTACTATACATTTTACTCGAAAAGGAAAACTGTCAAACCTTCTTTCCAATGACATAGCCACGCGTTCTGTCAAATCCCTCTTGATTATAACCCAATCGCAGCTCCGCAAAGCGATAGTATGACATCTTATACATCAAGCAATTTAGCATCGTTTCAGATGCCCCTCCTCCCACACTATATTCGCCCGATTCCGTAAAATAGTTACTCTCCTAAACTGACTTTTTTCTTTTGAGAACAATATTGGTTTATAATCTAACAATGTATACACAAAACGCAAGAAGCACGATTTCATATATGACTACCAGAAAGAAAACCAAAAAAAAACCTTAATCTCTTTTGGATGTTCGCCTTCGGCAATTCTAACCATCCACAAAAACTTGTTGATGTCGTCCCCGGAATAGCCGATAACTCCGCCAAAAATAATAAGTACATAGTCGACATCTAGCTCACGCATTATCTCATAGGCCGCCGGCTCACTAGATGACATCGCCTTACCAACCTTAAAAAGCTTTAATTCCTTAACAATGACTTGCACATACACCTCTTTAGGTAGGAATATTTACAGTCATATTGAAAAAAAACAAGCCTCTCTTAAGTTCAAAACAGTTGTCAGACGTTTCGATAAATATAAAACTAAACAACGTAGATAGACAAGACATTTCACACGTACCGAAAAGCAGAATTAGAAAAGTATACATACGTATATATATATATACTGTATATGTACATGTATATACGTATATACATATGTATGTATATATACATATACATACATATACATATATACATGTGTATGTGTATATATACATATGTACATGTATATATATATATACAAGGAACGAGGAAGGAATAAAAGGAAAAGAAACTTTCGTTAGACGTCGGCATGACTGAGCGATATTTTCTTAGATGATTAAGTTAACACGAGTTGTTATAAAAGCTTTATTCAGCTATGAAGACCTACATCAAGATAACGAACTGCACCGGACAACCGACTTCGATAGTCGCATCTCTACAGAAGGCGAAGGCCGGCATATATATATATATATATATGCAAGCGTATATATATATAATGATTATGCATGTATATCATCTCCCCAATGGCTTAGTTCCCAATGCGGCTGCAGAATGATGACGGTTGGCCGACCGCCACATGTGGCGTTTCTATTACGAAGTTAAGAGCGAGAAAATACCAAAAATCACAGCCGTCCTGGCACCCACTACTCGCAAGGTCGCAATTTTCTCTTGATCCCGCGAGCGAATTCTTATGATGACGACTTGAGGAAAAGACCAGTTAGGCCAACCCCGGGATTTCAGGGAACTACGATTGTTAAACCAGAAAATAAAATTTCTGTCCTTAGTATTCCGTACACTGGGCGCTGCCGTCTGCGATCAGTTGCTGAAACAGGCGATCAAATCTCGAATTGCACAAGACGTCACTAGAACAGGAGCAAATGAGCACGCCTACGGCACACAATGAAGACTTTTCTTGTTCTTTACGTATAACATCAGAACGACTTCACAGACACCAAGTTCCACGCTCTTCTTAAGGTCTCTAGTTTTCTATGCCATCGCACTACGATAGATGAAAAGCAGGAAGACCAACATAAAACAAATAGATAACGTGCCCTCACTATTTAGATAAAAAATTCCCTTGAGAAATGTTGGTGGCGTTGGTTTTTTTGTAAGCTAACTTGCCTCCAAACAATTACTCATACGAGATTCTATTACCTCACTTGGACAATCTGTCTTCAACGGCGAGAGCATCATCAGCTCCTACTTACCAAGCTGCCCCACTGATCAGAACGAAATTGATGCTCTCTCTCACCAAGTGCAGAAAGATGAATACATGCCTCTTCCATGGTAAATCATTCTTCAAGAAAATAAAACATCGCCGATGGAAATGGGAGTTTCCCAATGACGTGACTCATATGGAAATCGACTGTATTCTCGTAAACAGAAGATTATAGCTCTTTGACACCTCCGTAGTGCCATCACTCTGCACTTGATCTGACTACCGCCTTCTCCGTACGAAGATTCAGGCGTTAGCTGGAAAAGCCAGGAAAAACAAAATAAGACGTTGTGACGAAGATATCCTCAATTGGTTCTTCCCATATGAATTGAAGATATAAGAAAACGAGCAAGGACTTAAAGTATTTGTCTGAACTCTTAGAGTCTGTGCCGAACTCGAGAAGTTCAGTCCGCATTTCCTTTACCACTAAGGAGTTGCCTAAAAACGGAAGCGAATCGAAGCTTGATGCCACTGCAACAAACCTATCAACACAGCTAACAGCAAATTTCGGTGTAAAACATCTTTGCCGGCGAACTTAGATCTATACAAGAAGAAAAGGAATAGTTTCAAAAAGTACAGTCGGAAGCTGTGTTGCTACATTGCCCCACTAACAGTTCTAATGAATGAAGGTAGGACTAACACCACATCCTGCCATTTTATGGAAATGATAATGGAAAGTATAAAAACAATGTTTCCCAGAACCGATGAACCGAGTCGATGGTCCTCACTTGTTATTCGTCTCGACGTGGCAGCTTCGCTTTCGTGTCGAGTCAGATCTTCTTCAGTGATGCCCTTTTATACACGATGCTGATGGTGGATATAATGATAATGTCCGGTGATAACAACTTGTTTTTCTTCCGGACATAATCATCGCGCGCATCGTGCAGAAGCCGGTGTTATTATCAGGTAGCACAAAGTGTAGTAATATTTCGAAACCGACTTTCCTTGAACCTCGATATCACTAATCAAGAAGGCTCACTGAAGAAGATCTGACTCGATACGAAGGCGAAGCTACCACGTCGAGACGAATAACAAGCGAGGACCATCGACTCGGATCATCGGCTCTGAGGAAGACAAAGACGTCGAAACGTTAGCCGAAAATAAACATCATTATCAACCTCATGTAAGCTTATCAAAGAAAGAATACATATTGATTAGTGATACCGAGGTTCAAGAAAAGTCGGTTTCGAAACAATGTTTCCCGTCTAACGATCTCGTTTCGGACCCCGAAATCCTTACTTGAGAAGAACCGCCAGGTTCCTTTGAAGTTCCAGTTGCAATAGAATGAATGATCAAAGGCAAAGCTTCAGGACCCGATAATATCACGTCCCACTTCTTCCGAGAAACTACAATGTACATGTACTCCTCCCAACCAATTCAACATCTTCCGTCCAAAAGGAAAGAATATCAGATCAGTGGAAGGCGTAGCACATAGTCATCTCGCCCAAAAAGGGTAATCGAAGGGATTTTAGTAAATATTGTCTAATTTGCTTGTTGAGTGCATTCTAGAATCTGTTCACAAAGATTGCTCTCTTGCGCATATCGAAGACAGTAGATGAGGCACAACCAGTTGAGCAAGCAAGAATGCGACAGCGATCCTAATGCATGGACCACATCCAAACCATGTCACGTGCTATAGAAACCTGTTGAGAGTATCATGTGCTCCTTCTCCTAACGTTCATCGACTATGAAAACACTGCATCGAAACAAATTTCATCCTATCAACGCTAATCGACCAAGAAGTGGACCCGTCCCTACATTGGAACTTCAAGTAGCGGTTATCGGAACTGCACCACAAAAATAAAATAGAAACACAGCTTTCCTATCAAGCCCTTACCATATTCGTGAAAAAAGGAGTGAGACAAGGAGTACTGCTGCACTGTAGCGGACAATAAGGTCACTCGACCGAGATGAGGACAGTAAACCTCCGTTTTGCCGACAACATCGTCATCTTTTCACGAAGTACCAATGAAGCAGAAGCGATGACCAACTAGCTCAACGAAGCAGGGAAAATTATCGAAATACGCACAAATCGGTAGAAGACGCAGCTCATGAAGAACCCATGGTGGAAAGGTGAACAGATGAAATTGAATGGTCCTGATTGTACAGACCACCAATTACGTTTACCTGGGGTGTCCAAAGAATATGAATAACACTGAAGAGGAAGAATTAGACAGGAAATCAACTTGGGCCACATCCGGATCTCACAAATAAAACCACTTATGAACTAGCGCACCCAAAACGCCGTGCTCACCTTTCCAAATCAAAAACCCTCCTAGCGCTCTTTTACACAACAGAGACGTCAGCTGATATTTCACTTGCGTCAAAAATTCTACGCTTCACACACAGAATGAGTGAACATGTCTTCTAAAATATAACCGGCACGTAAAACATTTAACTGGAATGCGTACTTCAGATCTTTAGAAAAGATCTTATCTAAGAGATCCAGGAGAACATAAATCGATAGCGAAGTACATATGCTGTGATCATACAATAAGAAAAGTAGACGACAAATCGACGAAAAAAACAGTGGAGTGGATTCTAAGAGGATCTAAGCATCTTCTTTTATAAGAACCTACATTAGGGGCGGATGTGCTTATAGTTTATGTTGACCATCTGGATTCGAAGACGAAAAGGTTAATGGAACAAGGAATACATATCGCAGGCATCACCATGTTCCAAGCAGACCACCACTATGGACAACGACTGCGCAAGAAGAACACAAATGAAAATGAAAAATGTGCTAAGGCCCGGACTACTCACAAAAGCGACCCATTCATGAATCTAGCTAAGTACATGCATACTACGTTAGGAGCACGCTGATGAGTGCCCTTTTTATGTCTGCGTCGTAATATCTTGGTACGCTCCTCGCCAACAGTAGTATCTCTAGTAAGTCCTTGCCAGCAAACGTCTCACCATAAGACGACCATGCTTGAAGGAAAAACTGCCACTTGTAAACTATTATGTGAGGGATACATCGTTTCTCGGATTACGCCTGTTAAAACATTTGTCTTGAAAAAACTTAAATCTATAAAAAAAACTTTGCATGACGAAATAAACACCAGAAAAGGAAACGATTAATAATATGGACTCGTACAGTCGGTTGGGTTCCATAGCCATTGAATGAGTTGAAGGGAAATACAAAATGTAAATCCTTGGCTTCTTAATTAGAAACACTTTCGTCCAGACTTCTAAGAAACAGAGGAACAGATTAAAAGTCATATAACACGATTAATAACATATAAAAGTTTAAAGCAAGTCAGAAGAATACCTAACAAATAGCAATACACCTTCCTACTCAGGGAGCTACCAAATTCTGCACCTTGTATAAATTTTCAAGACAGCCTGCGAATTAACGTAAAAGTCAGTGCCAGACCTGTTCTCATTTTCTGCACGTTCCTATTTGTAAAAACGTTGACCAACCAAAGCGATGTGTGAATTGTTCCAGGTATTGTTATCGACGAGCGTTGTTCGATTTCCCATTCCAGCGATTTGATAACCATAATCCCACCAAGACATAATTCTAGCATCATCAGCGGTATTTTCTCGTAGCCAGTGGTACGCTTCTCGGAAATCATCCATGATTACCCGATCACTAAAATAAGTAGTGTTGTAGGATCTAGTTATTTCTTTTTGATCACTGTGAAGAACTAAATATAGTACCGTACCCTTGGCTATTAGCGCTCTGAAGCACGACAGATGGATGGGAGTAAGCATTGCTCGTCACATATGTCGCATGAACGACAAACATGAGCAGGAACAAGACCAGCACAACACTGACAATCGATCTGGAGTTGGCTCCAACAGAATCTCCGGCGCTTTCAGATGATGAGGAACTCTGCATTAAAAAAAATAAACAATTACAACTCTGCACTTGTAAAAATATGGGGGAATTTAAGACACCATAAACTCTCATACCTTTGCCTTTTTGGTGACCTTGTCGTACATTTGACGGTCCGATTCTGATTTGTTAGATGACTTCTCATCATCGCGCAAATACCTGTAGAGTCGAGGCAAACCAACGACAAATTATTCACAGTGATTGCAACATTTTTTATTCTTTATATGATCCGTCGTCACGTCTATTGTGCGGATCCCAGAAATTCTCACATTGGACTCGTTTCCCCGCATCCATCACCCACGAAAGCCTTCTAACTTTTTTGCGTGTGGCTTCGGCTACTACTTGAGGATGTTCGTTTCATTTTGAATGTCGTAGAATGCTGGTTGAGTCGATTCTCCCAGGAGTCCTGAGATAACCGTGCTCGAATGTTCCTAATTGGATTGCAGTGATTTTTCCCGGACTGTACCAATTTCCCGACCCCGGAGGGATGGAACGCTTGGTTGGCCCGGTGCGGAATCGAACTAGCACCATGCCTGTGATGACCGACACCATTATACTAGCTTTCCGCCCCACAGGGACTACAACATTAGTAAAGCAAACTTGACAAAATAATATAGGAAATTTTGAAAAAAAAAGACTAAAAAAGGAAAGTGGTGACCAATTAAAGTACAACAGTAACGTACAAAAAGGTATAATATCTCTTACTTTTCAAAGGTGAACGAAAACGCAATTCCCGACAACACACAGACCACTGGAGTAAGCGTTAGCATGAGCCGAACCATAACACCAGCAAAATATACGGCAGACACGGCGTACAAAATGACTAAACATCTTGTTAAGCATATGTATACATGTATAAGTGTCTGTATGTATGTTCGTGTGTATACACACATATGTACCTACATACATATATACATATACATACACATATGCATTCATTGTACCATGTTTATGTGTACATATGTATATATATATATATACATGTATATATACATGTTTGCGTATATGTATACCTACAAATATCTACACATATAGCTGTCAGTACATATGCATATGTATATACCATACAGAGTTGCGTATACTCACATGTATGTGCATTTATACATACACATGTACATATATATATATATATATATGCACATATATATGCGCATTAAAATGATACTAACACATTCGCGATTTCAATACACTTAGACCCAAAAATAACCCTTGAGTTTTGACATTCAACGATATCGAACAGATCCTACTCTTTACTGCCCAACGTTGGATGTTTGCGGCATTCTCGCTTTGATTAAAGCTTTAAACCGTCTAGTAAATATCAAAAAAACAAGCATAAATGTGTTAGAAACATGGTTTTATTAAAACATTTGAGAAAGAAGAAAATATAGAAGATTTACTGAATACGCGCTCGTCGTTCACATTCTTCACACAGTACCACAATCCGACTGGAAACACAGCAGCAGTGATGTGCAGATCAAAGAAAAAAGAGGTCCATGTCGTAGGTTGATGTTCAGATACAGATGCGATGATTGGAATATGGATCTTCAATGGTCTTTTTGAGAGCAAAAATTACCTTCTACTGTAATTCGAACTGACCTTAGCATACCCAGTATCCCACAAGGAATAGAAGCGGCCAGAGAATGGAGCAACGTAACCTAAAGGAAAACATTGGGAATAACAACTACTGACTGCTTTGTATAAACCATTAAGCGTTCAGCCTTCATCACTCCCTGAAGGGCACACCATGCACCCGACTTCGTCTACAATCGTAGAAGTAACTGAATGCTAATCTAGTAAACACAACTATTTGCGGTGGCCAACCGATGCTTCTTGTTCGTGCTGCTTTCTTCCAAAACATATCTGGTACCAATTGGCAGACCTCAGCAGAATGGAAAACCTGGTCAGCCAGAGCCTGAGGATGAACCAGCGATCAATCCAGTGTTTGTTTCAGGGCACATATAACCATCGCTACATGCTCCGCTATAATTTTCACAATCACTGCAATAAATGTATTAACCTCTGTCGTTGTGGCTTGGCCGCCATAATGTTTTAATCTTCACCGTAGCTTGGGCAGGGAATTTCTAGGTCTCCAAGATGCTGGATCCATCATACACCACGACCTCCAAGGCTGGTTTCGATATTTTCCGCCAGAAAGCCAACTTAAGGTAATCGTTCGCTGCACGAGATTTGAGCAAATTTTGATGGTTACTTGCCAAAAAAGTAACAAAGCACATCACACAAAAAGTGTTACGCTCCTCGTGGCTCATGTGCGACTCTGGTGTGCGATGGGGACAAATGGAGCAAAGAGATGTTCTCCTGGTAATCGATGTCTATCGGAACCACACATAAGATGACAGGTCAGACTCGATCAAATCGTGTTGAAAAGAATCGTGTCTCAGGAAAAGTATCTGACCTAATTTAAAAATCTGTTGCAAAAAAAAAATAGAAAAAAAGTGGAGGATAGACAGAGCTAACTAAAAGAAAACCAATAAAGGAGCCCTTTAAAACCTTAAAAGTAAGAACCAATAAATAGAAATGCCAACCTCCCCACACTAAACAAAAGTAAACGACGACGGCAAGGATCCCAACAACAGTCAAGCCTCCCACAAAAAGGGTCATAAACTGCTGACGCGAGACACGGGCACGAGCATATTGCATGGCAGCGACAATCTAAATCACCGTTTCAACGTTATACAGTCAAGAACAATAATGAATAAAAAGGATAAAGCTCTCGGCGTTGATCAATCCCTAAGGGATGTGGCATGCATTCTACTTCACTAAGCATCGCAGAAGGTGACTGATACCATATCTGGCCTTTACAATGACTGGTGGTGACCTATCGATGTATCGCTATGTTCTCAAACACGTCCAGACACGCGTTTAATCCCAGAACAACAGCATGAAATAATGATGAAAGCAAAAAAGAAATATCAACTCCACCTGCAATAACCCGAACACTCCAAAAGCAGGCATATGCTCTGAAGTACGAACTGGTTGGAAACCGACGAATGGAACTTGCATTGATAAAATGGTGGCAAGGCAGTAGAAACTTGTGTATGCCACAAACAAACGTGATGAGTAACGACCTGAAACGCCATATAAATTATTCTAGGAGTATTAAAGATTTGATTTCAAGTAGATCGCAACTGGGGTACAGCGAATTCCTGCTGTGGTGACGACTTGGAGCAGACTTTAGCCAGCCTGACCTCGGGGAACACAATGACCAAACCAGCTAAACTCCGAAGAATGGGGAATATGCTGAGGCCTGGACAGCAAATGAGGATGGGCAGGCCAAATATTCACGTATTTCATAACTTCTTCTTACCTATGACAATTAAGGCAAGGACGTGAAGTGGTATTAGATTGATAATAAAGACATATCCTCCCCATGCTGATACCATATAGAAATACGAAAGCGCACAAAACGTCGCCCACATCACAGAACCAGTCTTCAGCGATTTGACCCAGAGGAAATAAGTGAACTAAATTCACAAAGTCAAGACCAATTAATGATAAGAAACACCTCCGTGTGAACAAAATAACGATATTATGCTTACTTGATACTAAAAAAAACCGGTAGACCGGAAGAAGAGGCATACCTGAAGAGCAAAAATAGCAATGCCTTCATTGTCGTAAGATCCCGCCACTGATCGACTTGTATATCCAGGGGAAATAGCAATAAAACAGGCAGCGAATAAGCCTCAATGAAAAACCAAATATCAAAAAGGAAAAACGAAGACGTGCCGACTTCCCAACAACGTGTTACCCGTTTTTCTACACTGGAAATTTTGAGATCATATTCACCAGCTCCAGCTGACCATAATTCCTTAGTCAGAAGGTACGTCGCGATAGCAGTCAGTCCGGAGAAAGTTGGTGCGAGAAACACGCATATCTCTCTGAAATTATAGAACAAAGTGAGCCTTTTTCTAAACTAATAGTTTCCTTTAGTATGGTAGTCGGGTGTCCAACATAGTAATACTTTATTTCAATCACTGACGCTGAGATCTTTGTAAAACTTGGACCTCAGGTTAGATGTAATTACCTTTCCAGGGACAAACATATTACGCACGGCACACTGAGATCCCCCGTTGTCCTTCTCTCAGCCAGTTTTCTACCTAACGCTACTGTCAGCAATCAACCGTCAACGGGATTGATCTGGGAAGCACAAATCGGAATTGAAATCAATCGATCTGAGGGTATGATGTGAAATGCAACCATCATACCACTATAATGTTGAGATATTTGCAAAACTTGGAGCCAAGGCCAGATCGAACCGCGATTACCTTTCCGGTGACACACATGTTACGCACGGCACCACTGAGGACCCCACTTTGCTTTTCAACCAGTTTCGTTTCACCTCTTTAGACATGACAGCCATGGAAAATCGCGAGACGTTACACATAAAGACGAATCCTCCCAAGAATTTTACTCGGTTCAAGGATTTCTATTCGACTTTTTGCCTTGCGCACTCAGGTTACAGATAGAAGCTTCGATGCACATTAAAACGGTGAATGCTTTGAGAGGCCCGTGGTTTCATACGAGTTTGGCCGTCTCCGTAATAATATTTGTCTATTCTAAAAATAGAACAAAACAGTTATCTCGAAGGAGATAAAGACAGTACCTAATATGAACATGGAAATTAAGCATGTCGAGAATCCAGTGGATTAACCCTGACGTGACCATAAGACCTGGATATACCTGGAAAACTGGTGATTTCAAAAATTAAGAATAAATCCAATAAAACCATAAAGACGCTGAGATATCTGAAAAACTCCGGAGCGCAGGTGACCACGGTGAGGAACGAACACGCTGTTGCCCTTTCCGAGGGTTAACGTGCAATAAAGTTTTCTAACTCCAACTCACAGTTCCTCCGACAATTCTTCCCAGAGGGTACCATGCTCGTTCATCGAACCAATTAAGGAAGTTGTAGAAGCCATTTTGTACCATGTAGTGGGTTGCACGATAGTTGAACCTGAACCTCTTATAACGAAATCTTTCTATCCGCAACATAATAAAAACTGAAAACTGATAGGGAATGGAAACATAAGAGGACAGTACCATGGATCGAACTCGTGGATGATCGATTCAAATCGGACGATGGCGAAAAGTCTTGAAGCGAATCCTACAAACCACGCTAATGACAGGATGGCAAATGTCAGCAGCGACGTGGCAGCTAGGGAGTTCCCACGAAAGAAACCTATGTCCGTTGCCATTGCCTTAGAATAAGAATGCCCAAAAGTCAGCCCTAGAATATTAAAAGTGCCACAATGTATAAATGGATTATTAAACACCTGACACCACTGTCATTTAAGGATAACCTCCAATGGAGCAAGACTTTTGCATTGGCGCAATAACCACTTCAATGTAAGATATAATAAGTAAACATTACAGGTAATCCTATCCTCTGTAGTTAAATCACTTCTACAAGGCCCTTACAACAAATATAGGATGATTTTAGAACTGCGGGTTGTTTAAATGAGGTGAACGTATCTACTAAATGACAAAGTAGATGTGTCGAAACAAATGTACTGCACAAAAAGGGTTATTTTAAAACCTATCAATTGATGGATCGACACAATGAAACAAAACATCGATAGGTAGAGGATGAAAAAACTACTAGGAAGCAACTAAGATCCCCTATATCGTGTCCTTATCTGCTATAGAATGACGGGTTTAGCCAGCAGCTAGCGATGCCTTGAAGTGGACGTGGACGTTGGTTCGATGCCGTGCCGACGGGATCACGCAGGCTTCCATCAGTCGGGGATCCGAAAATTGGTACCAGATTTGTGTGTGGGGGGGGGGATGTTCAAAACACCTCCATCACACGTCGGTAGGCCACCGCAAGTCATTGTAAAGACTTCATCTTACATGCATTCAGTCATCTTCACGATGAATAGTGTAGTCGAATCCATCAAGAACTGATCCGAAAGCTCTATCTGTCATCCTTTATCCCTATGAAACCGAAAACCACACAGACTGATGCTGATCTCCTGTTGAGAAACTTCACAGATCCCAGAACTGAGGATATGCGCCATCAGAAACGGAAACCGTCGAACGAATTGCAGTTGATGAACGGTGCTGACCGTGACCTGATTGCCGTGCCACACGTCATACGCTCCTTTAATTGCATCGTGATGAGACCCATCAATGGGTTCATTCGAAGCTCCATTCGATATTCGAATAATCTACGCGGATATCCCCGATCTTTTGACATTGTTTACTTCTCCATCCCTCATGTACTTGAGAATTCAGTACTAGTACTTGCATGAGTATTGCAGTAATGTGCAGTTTTTGGCATGGAACGTCCTGTTGGATGACGTCCGATGTAATTACAGCAGTACTCCCAGACAGTTCTAAACAGAATTTCAGTACTTTTTTCCGGTCCTGTCAATCACTAATCGTCTTAGTTTCTGCTTTGTTAATCTTGGTTTCATGTACTCTTTTCATAGAAGTACGTATCGAGTTCATCTGACATAAAAATTGAATTCGTTCACAGTTTTTGGGCTTCATGGCCTGCAGAGTTCTATTTCTAACTTCGGCAGATTTCTCTCGGTCCAAGGGCGCTTGTGGCGCAGTGGTCAGAGGCGCCCTGCGATGCAAACGTGGGGTCGATACCCGCACCCGTTGCGCACCAAGCCTTCCATCCCTACGAGGTCGAAAAATTGGTACCAGACTTGTTTGGGAGAATAGCAGCACTGGCTCGATGCATCGGTAGACCACCGCGAGTTATTGTATTGTAAAGGCCAGATGTGCATTCAGTCTTCTCCAACGATGCTTAATGAAGTTGAATGCATAGCGCATCCTTCAAAGGTTGATCAAGGCCGAGAGCTTTATCTTTTATCCTTTTACTCTCTGTTCATACCGTCACGTTCTGGCCTCCTTCCTTCCTCATTTACTGTGTATTATCGCATTAACTAATGTACAGTCTTTATTTGCGACGTTTTGTTAACTTACATCTTCGAGAACATTATCGAATAACCTTTACCCAGGTGTTGAAAACACGTTTTTTCTTTCCAACACCAGTCTGGTCAACTGTGAGAGCAGAGAACAACTCTCAGCGAACGGTCATGTTGAGTCATAGTTTAGTCATCATCGTGTTTTTGTTTAGTTTCGTTTGTGTCCGAGTCTTCATCGGGTCTCTAGTTCGTCATTGCTAAATGCTTGGTATATTTCTATCTTGTGCCAAATCCGTTGCTATTGAACTGGTTCAGAAATGTCGCCTGTTTGGTTGACTTTACTGTCATCCGTTCCTACACCTTTTCTTTTTTCCATCCCTATTTCCTTCTCTTTTCCTTTTCTGTGCTCAAAGTATTTCCAAATTTGGATGAGGCAGATGTTTGAGGAGTCGTGGATTTGTAAGCTGTTTAAAACTAATGCTCGTGTTCGCTGAGCCGATCAAGCAACATGGGGGTCAACGGAATTTGGGAGCACATGCATAAGTATGCCCAACATATACCTATATCGACACTAAGAAACAAAACGCTAGCCATCGGTATGTTTCTTACGGTTTTTCTCTAAACAGCCGTACCATTGCTGACTAAAAGTTTGCTTTTTCATTTACAATATATAATCTTTTAGCTATCCTTACAGTGTTTATAGTAAGCCTAGCCACACTATGTAACAGGATGTGCAAGAAAGAAATCAAATGGTTTAAATGAAGATTGCAATGTTAACTCTTTATTTATTGCCTTTTTATGTTTTCATGGCAGAGTATTATGTGTGATACAACCACAATGATGCTGAGATATTTGCAAAAGGCGGAACGAAAGACCCGCATGGTGTAGTGGCAAAGGCTTCGGAAGGGGTAATAGCGCGTTCAATTCCCATCGCAGACACCTGCGGTTCGGTAACTTGATGTTAATTTCCTGAGCCAAAAAGTTGTGGATAGAACAACCCTTGGGAACAGTGGTAAGTGGAGAGTTGTTACAAAAGGAGTAGGTAGTAAATCCATCACATCAATCGCAGAGCGGCTTTGCCGCTGATAGATTTGCCAAAGAAGATCTCGTTGTTGCTCAAGTGATAGAATGATGAGAATCTTGGAGGAAATGTTGCACTGAATGTGGTGAGTGAGTGTCACAAGCATGAATCCACAGGGAAGGAATTCGAAAGTAGAACACTTACGAAAACTGGAAGTGCATTAGTTATGGAGCAATGCATGAGGAAAAATTTGAGGCGGTCTTCTGGGTTACGATTTGTTTTGCTCAAATAGGTAACTTCCATGAGCAGCCCAAATAGTTGGAACTACTTCACGACACGGTTTCATTGCAGTTTCTCTCCTCTTCCGCTCGATATTTGTTCATCGTTTTGTTTTCATCGTATCCCCTTGCCCATTTCCAAAGGCAAAATATTTTCCTGTAGCAATATATCGTACAATTTCCTACTTAGCCTTGTACAAGAGTAACGGGGGTTTTTATTGCCCGTGATGTCATCTAAGATTCTTTGAGCGCTGTTCGGAAAACTGAATGTTTAAACAGTCACCGTAGTTACTAAATTCATCGTTTATACAACTCCCCTCATAAGACACGTGAACGTGCATCTCTCATAGGAACGCTAAAGAAGATTTGATAGTGTAACAGTGTACCAACATATTTGTGTATTTGAGGATAACAAGAGTTTTTTTTATAGTCCTGCTCTTTTCGAGACTTGGAAGAAACATTTTCCTATTCAGATGGGCACATTTGGTTGTATGAGTCGTCTCGTGGTTGCGCCAATCACTTTGCCTCTGGAGCATCATACCTGGTTACGTTTTTCAATCGAATTCAACGTCTTCTCGAAGTAGGTGTTCGGCCCGTCGTTGTATTCGACAAGATTACAGCTGATTTTCATAGTTGTGTGAGTTTGTTTCTTAGTTTTAATGCATAGTTACTAGATATGATTTTGTAATGACAAGTTTGCAGTCAACTAATGTAAATTCTTATGTAAAGAAGTCGAAACGTAGTGGTGGTAACGGGTGGAATCTTGATGCACATATCGAGTTAAAGAAACGGGTTTATAATGCGGAGGTAGAGTTCTTCATATTGCATATGTGATATCATCCCTAGCAACTCACGTTTTCATTTGATTCCAGCAACTTTTGAATCATATGGGTGTTCCTGTTATTATGGGTGGTTCAGACGGTGAAGCACAGTGTGCCGAGTTAGAGAGAGCAGGTCTAGTCGATGGCTGTATCACTTCTGACTTTGATTTCTTTTTGTATGGCGGGAGAAATCTTTACAAGGTAGGTTCATATTTTTACTAAGGAAGCTACAATGAAGCATCTACTGAGTTATTTGAGCGATTTCAGAGTCTAACCATAATTTTAATGTTTAGTGTTGAAACACTACCGTAACTTTTTCGTCCACTTTTTATGGGGCAAACTGTTTGATTTCGAAGGGTATAAATATTAACTGGTAGAAGATTTCGTTAAAGTAGAGACCGATAAGCACATCTAGAAAATTAGGGGATAAACAAGATGGTATTGTGATTTCGTCATTGAAGAGTAGTGTAGCTGTGGGTCATGTTTATTAGGTTTGTTGGTTCTTATGTGTTACTCTGGATCAGAAATACTGCTTCATTTAGTACAATTCCTCGTGCGTTATTTTATCTACATTGCATATGTTTCGTCAACGGTAATTCTACTTGCTTTGTGCTTTAAATACTAGATAAATTAAGGGTGTTGACTCAACATCGTACTTTGTGGTTCATTAGTGAATGACTTTACATTCATATTTCCACGACCCATCAGGTGTAAATGTCTTGTGTTACTGCGGTCTTTTTTTTCGCATCAATTTATGGTAGGTTATCATTTCTACGTCCCTTGGGAATTTAGGGGGTTGAGAAAAGGAAAGGAACCTGATTGTTTAAACGCTTAATAAAGATCTTGGTCAAATTTTAAGTCGAGGACTAGTTTGGGAAATTTTTTGTTTTCTGCAAGTTTTCCTTGGAAAAACTTTAGCTACTTCACACCTTTTATTTTCTACATAAAAAAATACTGAGAACATCCTTTTGCTTTGTCGAAATAAGGTCATTGTAAACTGCGAGCACTTTTTATACTTATTTTCTTTCTTATTTTCATTATACGTGTGTGTAACAGTTTTTGATAGTCTGTTTTTCGAGGTGGATTTCAAAAATGGTGGATTGGAAGTTGAAGGTGTAGCAAGTCTGTTCTCGATGGATAAGTTCGAAAGCACACAATGTGAGTTCGGGCTTTCTCTGAACTCTTGTTTTATGTGGAGGCAATTTCTCTTTGTAGAATCCCACATCTCTTGTCTTTCCATTCCACTCAGGTTTAACAAGGAATCGGCTTGTTGCATTAGCACTTTTACTTGGTTGCGATTATTTGCAAGGAGGTGTGAATCGTGTTGGAATTGTCACGGCAAGGGAAATAATTTCGGAGTTCTCAATCAATGACGACGACCATGCGCTGACGATCCTGGATCGATTCGGGTGAGTCAGTTCTTAGGTTTGAAGGTTTTTTTCAATATCGGATCTGCAGTGATGACCAGTGGCTGCAGTACCCCTGCAATATTTTGTACAGCTTCTGTTCGTGTTCTTAACTTGTTCAAGTTTGCATAGTAGCTGGTCGTCTTAAATTAACGTTTCGTCTTTAATATGTTCTAAAAAATTATTTTGGGGATAGTGCAGTGGTATCGATGCCATTTTAATGTATATGAAATCCTACGCAATCCCATCCCTGGTATCGACCAAGCCTCTGATCCTAACAGAGTAGAGGAACTGTTGCCAGACATGTCTAAAACTCCACCCGAACCACATGATCTAGGAGCGTCTGGCACAGCAATTCCAGGATTCCAGAGAAAACCAGCTCGACCATTATTTAACGACGTTCATTAAAAATAGGTTAAGAAATCTCAGGGAAGTGCAGGACTTGTGAGCAAATACGAAGACCTTCGTGGATGATAGGTGCAAGGAAACGAATCGAATAAAACAAGTCTTGGGATCCGCACAGTAGCTGTGCTGGGGTCTTCCCATGTGGATTAGAGGGAGTAAGTTTCTTCAAGACAAGTTTGGTGCCAATCATTTCTCCAATCTCGGAAGGATGAGGAGCTTTCTGAACCGAGTGCGAGCTCAAACAAGCGCCTGGGCAGATTGGGCAGTCCACGTAATGAACGGGACCACTACCATTCCGCTACTTGCTCCGTTATGTGGAATAAGATAAATAAAAATGATGGAACGTTTCAAAACTATTCTGAATTATTGTCACAATGTTTGTTATCCATGCTTTATATTCCGCAATAAATTGTTTTTCAGTGGTAGAAAATGATATAGTCCGTGAGCATTACATAAACAAGTGCACATAATATTATTGTGAAAGTTAAGGAGTTATTTTCGTGGAGAAATTCCTTCGCGTGTGAGTGATAGCAATGTCAAAAAGAAGTTACGAAAGGCGAAGATCGTACTTCCGGAAGGCTTCCCAAATGCTGACATTTTCATGTGGGTTTTCGACACCTAAATGTGTACTTGTTTTTCAACATGTGATTCGTATTTTAGCGAAGTTACTTCGGTATACCTTTGTCCTGAAGTAAAAGAAAAGAAAGAGTTACCCGTTGTTACTCGCAATATGGCTAAAGTTGAGGTTGGAATTTCTCTTTTGTTACATTTGTCATTGACACAAAATTCCATTTCTCAATCTTTCCTCTTTCTTCATTAACTATTCGTGCCGTCTATTTAGGCACATATTTCGTAGTAGTTTCAGTTAAAAACGATTTTGACACATACATCCCGATGTATGTTTATTTTAGCTGGTGCCTTAGGGGCAGAGTGGCTGTCGTAAATTGATTATAACTCATAGGTGTCCGAAAATATTTACATATTTTAACTTTAAGCAAACGTATCTGAAATCGTCGTAGACCTCCATCGAAGTAAAGACCAGCGGAATCTGAAACTCTTTAGCAATAAATTACAAGATTTTCTGTTCTACATTGTAGTGGTGTAGTCTTTGGAACACAATGGTCATATTTCGAGCAAAAAAGCGAGTAAACAAGCAGATTTTGTTCACGAATACGTCTTCAATATGTGCGTTTGCCACGGTTGCGCTGAAGTTCTTAAAGGTTATAATTTCGTCTCGAATTTTACGAAAGTTTAAATATTAAAAGAAAGTGAAAATAACATCTGAGGGAGGTTGTAATAACTCTCTGGTGATAGAGCAAAGTCCCTCCTATAAGCCTATTAAACATGGAAAAATAAGTGCAGCCGCCCGAAAGTAAGCGTTTTATGCGATAACCAAAAAAGATTGCGCGACTTTCTGGTAATTCGTATATCACAAGTTCTTTAAGGTGTAAATGTTCATTTAACAAAAGAAAATCTTTTTTCTAATTTTATTCCAGAGTATTCTAATACGAGAATGTGGGTGGACACCAGCGCGTTTCACACAGGAGATTCAGCGCAGCAGAAGAAGAAGCCAAAGAATCCAAAGCATAGTCAGTGTACAGTTTCTGTTTTGAATCAGTTTTAATATGTAGAGGTTGTCTTACTATTTGCTGCTTTCTGCCACGAATGTCGTTTAAGTAGTAGTGTTTGACGAAACGTGTCTCTATGGTAGGCCACTATTATCCTACATACCCTATTTTTTGAGCTGACACGTGGTTGCTAGAAGGTTATCTGACGCCGAGGTTAATCCATAGTCTATCTTTCGATTTTTGGTACTCGTTAAATGTTGCGCTTACTTACGTTGCTGTAATGTTAAATACGTGTGGTTGAATTTATTTTATGACGTACTGTTTTACTTATCATTTCAGCAAACACATAAAATCACGGATTTCTTTCCCACCATGCGCCGATCGCTCTCCACTTTTGCTGTTTCCTGTGGAATTGACGCACAAAAGCATAGCAGGCGGGAATGGGCTGCGCTACAGCGGCTGCGAGTGAATGCGAAGCTTTACGAGAAAACCGAAGTTCGTTCACCTTGATCACATGTCTTCTCATGAGTAGTGCAGTTTATCAATTCAGGTAGCAATGGAAGATTCTAAGGTGTGTGCTAAATCAAATGGAACTCATCGGAGAAGCATAAAAAGGTGTGTATAACTTTGTTAGGTCACTCGGCCAGTGCTTTACGCTATTTTAGGGTTGCCTCGAATGTACATATTTGTGCACAGTTCCATGTTTCAGAGTATTAGCAGAGGATTCGTTCAGTTGCACATCCTCCAAATGTAGACGAGTTGAAAATTCAACTAATTCGTCTGTACAGATTTTTTCAAGTTGAGTTTATGAAAAAGCTTGCCTAATTTACACAACGACTGGTTTGTTACGGTGTTTTGTCAGTTTTTTCCTATTTTCTTATTCTAGTACAATAGTTGCTATAGAACGAGTAGTTTTTAATCTTACTTTAACACTATAGGATCTGGTTTCCTATCCACTAGTTTCTGCTGAACTTTAAAAATTTTTCGAAGCTTTTAATGTCCACTTTTTTTTCGCTAACGAGGTATACCAGTCACTCTGTCTATAAACGGTTACATTTTTCTTACTTGACGTTTTTTTGCTCAGAATGCTACAATATGCTCTCTGTTCTTATTCTTACTATCAGCTTTACGCTAGCTTGTTTATACAAGAGTTGAATACTGTCGATATATCTAGAGGTTTATAGGTGTTGATCGAAGAATATATTTGTTTAGTTGTCTTTTTCTTTGTTTCCTAACAGTTCAGCTTTTACGTGTAGTGTTGTTTTCCTCATCCATTGGAGAAGCGCGATTCAGAAATTTACGACTAAGCCTATATTGCAAAGAACCTTATGATACTTATTCTTGTGCTACTCTTTTCCACGTATTTCCTTTCTGCTTTTGTGCTAGTTTGAATATTCCCAGTTTCGAATAATTTATAGAAATGAAGAATTTGCATATTCTGCACTCTATTTGTTTGGCGTTCTTGCGCCTGTATTTCTTAAATTCCGACTGCCGTAGAATTTTAGCCGAGATTTCCAGACTTTAGTTTACTTGGAATGCTTGCTCTACAAACAACAACAGCGTCGACTGAGAACGATGATCAGGTATGCTAAAAATTTATTGTGGTTCAGAGTTAATTGTTTCTAAAATTACTGGGATACTTGGATGACCTGCCCTTACTGGTTGTGCGAGCCCCAGCATAGTCTCCATTTTTCAGAGTTTTGCTGGTTTAGCCACTGTGGTTCGCTCGAATCCCGAGATCAGCCAAGCCAAAGCCTGCCCCAGGCCGTCACCACCACAGGCAGTAACCGCACTTGTGGATTAGAGGGATATTTGCCACCATTAGACTAGTTTGAGGACAGTGGTTAATCCTGGTATTGGTTTAATCTTAGCTGGGTTTCACAATGGGAGACGCCATACTCTTTAGCGTGGGAGACTTCCCCGGGAAGACGAATCCCACCGCTGTACACCGCAACCCTACACCCAGGAACACCTCTCAGCTACGATGAGGCGGTAAACCGTTGGTAGGATTTATGAAATTTGTAGAAAGAAATCTCACTTTTGTGTTCGATTCAACCTTTTCAATTAATGTTGTGCTCAATGGCAGCTCTCTACGTTTTAGGTTCTTGTGGATGCCTTACCATATCTTGACACGGAATATAATGACGCAGATCGTCAGACAGCTCTGCGGTTGATTGACCAGGAATGCAAAGTACTAGCCATATATATTCTCTTTAGTGGCATTCCATTTTCATCTGAAAACTACTTGTTTACTCCTTTGAAAGAAGGGCCCAAATTCTGCAGCCCAAGTATTCTTACGAGATTAGATCATACTAGTTGATTTGAACTTTCATTAGTGGCACACTACTTCGTTTTTATTTTAACTGCAGTGCTCTTCGTTTTGAAGATTTCTTATCATAATATTTTGTAGTATTGTATTTCTTTTCCACTCTAACAGTACTTTTTCTTTGAAGATTTTCCGTCCGACGAAAAACTATCTAAGGCATCTTCCCGTGCCCGATTTCGATGTTTTTCTTACTCCGTGTATGCTCAAAGAACAAGCAAGGATGTCAAAAAAACAAGTAAGTTCCTCTCTTCCTTTTCTCGAACTGTTAAGTGATTTAGAAGAGGACTAAGTAGTGTACAAATTATTTAAGTATATTTTAAGGAGATGAGTAAGTTGGATATGAGCCGTTGTGAATTGCCATGCCCGTCTGGTACTTCACGTGCTGGTGATAAGGTTCAGTGGAGGAAAGTAAGAACAGTTTTCAAGTGTTATATTTTTGCGGCTTGAAATCGTACTGTATATGATCGTGATTCTTTAGGCTATTAAAAATGCTAAGGCGCAAAATGAACATCTTGTAACACGCCAGATAAATCTTGAGTTAATGGAAGAGTACGCTGCAGAAAGTTACTTGCGAAGAAATCGAGAACTAGAGCAGTTGTGTACAGAAGCCGAGCGGGAACTCAGACGTACTAAAGAAGAAGTGAGCAAATTTTGGTTTTAATTCATGAAATAGCTGTTAGAAGATGATGGACAGGTGATGGAAATTCACGCCAGGCGTAAAATGGCTCAGTTAGATGCAGGTCGTCAGTTGAGAGAGCTGGAAGGAAGTTGGGTGGCAATGGTGACCAACAATTACAGGTGAGTTCTTCTTACGTTTTCTAAAGAATTATTATTTTGTTTCTCCCAATTCTAGAATGGAACTCGCCAACAATCAGATGGCTATGGCTAATGCTCAGATGGCTAAAAGACTTCGACTTGATCCATCTGCATTGGAGCAACTTAATTGACTCTCTTTTATAATTGAGAAGCGTTTGTTTCTTACAATACAATGTGTTATAAAGAGTGCTTGTATCCTTTGTGTTCTTCCCAGGTACTTTTTCTTCGTTTTTCCTCGCTGACGTTCATTGTCATGGCAAATTTCAGGCTTTCATTGGTTGTAATGACTCTGTAAAGGTACGTCTTTGGTCTACTCTTAGTTTTTAACAAGTAACAAAACTGTGCGATCTCATCATTGTGGGAATACGATTCCTGCAATTGTCAACTATGGCGTCGAAGTTCGTGATGATTTTCTCTTTCTTATGCCCACACTGCAGTTCATGAATCCATGACATTTCTTTGACGTGAACTTCACACTATAAGAAAGAAACTTGGTACTGGCTAAGTGAAGAAGGTTGTTAGTGCGTATATTGTTCCACTGTCCTGTCTGGTTTGACCCTAATAGGAGAAGCGGATTTTTCTGCACAGAGAAGTTGGTTAAAACACCCTAAATATCAGATAAACAGACAATCAATTTAGACCATTTATCTGGGTGTGGAAGTAGATATGATGAATTGCATAATTCTAAGGCGGCGTAGAAGAATGTGGGCGATAGGAAGAAATCATAAGGAGATTATGTTCGTTGTGCGAGAGATATGGAACAGTCGTCAGACCCCTTCGTCAAGTAGGCAAGATGATTTTGAATGCCCTGTTGACAGTTTAATGACAGGGCGTATTCTTTTTGCTAGTGGAAAGAGTGGAGTTCGGTGTTCCTACGCACGTCATCGGTTGAAGCTTGTAGACATTGCTGCACATGCGAAGAGATTAGGAATCCCGTGATCTGAACAAATGTTGAATTCTGACATCAGCGGATGGACGTAGTCCGTTAACGGTTATGTCACACTAGGTGTAAGACGCACACGATGACAACCATCCACCTGCAATGCTTAGAATATTTTGCGAATCGGAACAAGATACAGTGCTCTTTGCGTTCGTCGAGTAAGCGAAAAAGAGTAATTTTGGTACGCGACAATGCCGAACGACAGTTCATATCCGAGTTCGTTGGTGGTTAAAATGGCTGATGAGGTGCTCCATGCACAAGAATCTTTAGTTTTGGAGCACCCCAACTTGTCTTGTGCCATTACGCGTGTAGAACCTCGCCGCTGTGTTTATTAAAGGATAAAAGGATACAGTTCTCGGTGTAGATCAATTCCTGAGGGATGTGCCATGCATTCGACTTTATTAAGCATCGTTGGTGGTGATTGAATGCATATCTGGCCTGTCCAATGGCTCACGGTGGTCTACCGATGTATCGAGCCAGTGCTGCTATCCTCCCAGACTAGTCTGGTACCAATTTGCCGACCCCGGAGGGATGGAAGGCTTGGTGGGCCATGGGAGCGGGGATCTATTCCATGTGTGTGTTGCAACGGAATGTGTAAATTAGAGTTTTATTCTATGTAGACGCGTTTTCTACAGTTCCAAGGGTCTGACCGTGGAGAATAAGTTATCACTTGGTGGTTCGTGCTAATGGGATTTGAATCAGAATAGTATGTCATGCAGGGGGTTTTTTTTAAAAGGTGGTGGTTAAAGTAAGATTTCTCATAGCACTTTAAAATACTACTCGATGTGATGTTCAGAAGGATTTTGAAACATGATATCAATAACTGTCAAACTGCCAGTGGCAACAGGAGTGAGTCTAATTGTATTTCACCTAAGTTGGGAAGAAGTTTCAGATTGCAAAGTACTAGAATCCTTACTAAGAGTAAGCAACTGTCAACGGCTTTGAACGGTTATTCGCTTAGTGAAAATTCACTCGCCGAAGCCACAGTTTGGCTGGGTACTTTTCTGGGATTGTCATACTAGGGGTATTTAAAAAAATCTAGAATGAGATTCTATAGTACCAAACCTTCACCAACAGAGCCTAGGTTATACCCAAGGTCCACCACGCCTTTATTCTCTCCGGGGTCTGAAAATTGCTACCACACTTATCTAAGACAAGCTTACACCGTTGAATCCACATGGCTATGCTCTATCATCGTTGTCCCAGAACTTCCATGAAAATCGAAAACACTTTCGTTCGACGACGTTAATGAATAAAAAAAATCGAAGAGCACTCAAACAGGAGCGTTAATTAGAAGCAGAAAAGTTCGAGGACATATGCGCTAAAAACCGACTTTCTTTAAGCATGGGCGTTCTGAATAAATATCCTAACAAACCTCATGTTAGCTCAAGAACTCGGAAACGGCGAATGGTGTTTGCGAGAAAACGAACTGAATGCAAGTAGTACTGGGATCTGCGCAGGATGATGTAGGATTAATTGAAGAAGAAACAAGGAATGTCTTGTTGAGGGAAAATCAGTAAATCCTGGTGATATTTGTGTAAATTAGGAATGTCCGCTAAGGGCTAAGATGTACCAGACTCTTTCTGATCAGAAATGAGTTTTATGTGGTTCACACGGTCATGAAATTAATCACCGAGTTATTCACTTCTGTACGAATATTCGAGTACTCAAGTGATTCTGTGGCCAAAAGCATACTATATGTGTGAGAGTAAAATGAACCAGTAGAAAAATGTAAACAAGGAAAGCTGCACTGATCCAGATCGTTGAGGGTGGTGTTTACGATTCTGCTAATGAGTCATTAGCCGCACATTGCTTACTTGATATTTGGTACTTGAATGGCCCGTTTTCACTGGTTGTGCATGCCCCCGCATAATCTCCATTTCTCGGAGATCCACTGGTTAAGTCATCATGGTTCCGTGGAATCCCGAGGTCAGCTTGGCCAAAGTCTGCCCCAAGTTTTCACCACCACAGGCAGTTGAAGCCCATGTGGATCAGAGAGATTTGCCACCATAACCTTGATACCGGGACGGCGGTGGATCCTGGTATTGGTTTAATCTTGGCTAGGTTTCCTAATCGAAACGCCGGACTCCTCAGCTTGGGAGACCCTGCCAGGGGATGAATCCCCCGCTGTACATCGTAGTCGGACACCCAGGAACACCTCCCAGCCACGATGAGCCGGACGTTAATTAAAAAATGCAAAGGAAAGACAAAGTCCTTAGGCCATACAATAATCTTAATAGTAACTCTATCGCATTAACCACAGTTGCAGTTTTAAAAGTAATAGTCTGTCAAGACTATGATCGATTATTTTCTTCAATAAGCAGACACGAGGTCGAGAATTTATTAGGATACGATAGAGTTTCGCCTTTTTCAGAGCCTGGAAAGGTGAAATTGAGATGCGATCTACTCAGGCAAACACTTTCATAACCCTAGCAGATAAAACTTAACAAATACAATACATTCGCATAAGAAACAGCTTCATTTAAACATTTACCGTTTATTCGTTTCACCTACCGTAGTAAGTATTTCAGTCAGTTGGCGGATAGCAGCCTCACAGAGTAATACATGGGCGAAGACTGTGCCTGTGTCAGGTCATTGGATCAAACTGAGATATGGCGCTAGGTCACGCGTGATGACAAGACACTCCTCCTCGTCGTTCATGTTTGAATTCTTGAATTTGATCCAAAATGCTTCAAGAGTTTTTCAAAAGAATTATAAGAAATATGTTTCGAACCGCTGCCAGCGTGTGCACAGCTAGAGAGCAGAGGGAAGAATCCTCGAAACTGGCGCGCCAAATAGCCATTTCAAACGGTTACGAAACTGTACCTTCTCGACATAGACATAGAGGAGAAACCACACCCAGAGCGATAATTCTAGCGAAAACAAGGCTCCGTTCCTCTTGCCCTTTATTTCAAGCGAAATAAGTGCAGCTATGAAACGTTGCTTAATAAGGGCCGGTCTAGAGAATTCCGTAAGAGTGATAGAAGCGTTTTGGATCAATGCCAAAAATTCAAAAATGAACCGCAAGGAGGAGTGTCTCGTCATCACGCGTGAGCTGGCGCCATACCTCAGGTTAATCCAATGAGCGGACACAGGCACAGTCCTCGCCCATATATAACTCTGTGCGGTTGCTATCCATCAACTAACTTAAATACTCAACAAATAGGCTATGTTTTTACTTCGTCGGTGCTGTCAGAAATTACCCATGAACGGGAATGAGCGGACCAAATCGGTATTGAATCCAACCTCGGTTGGTGTGGTGCAAAGCACGTGAGCTCCCCGGTAAGGGTCTAGTTCAAAACTCATTTAAGGTCCCAAGTTTTGCTCATATTTCAGCATCAGTATGGTTGTATCTCACATAGTATCCTGTTATGAAGAAACGGGTAGGGAGAAGGAATTAGAACTTAATTGCTAATATAACCTCAGTGATGCTGAGACATTTGCAAAACTTCGGACCGCAGGTGTCTGCGGTGGGGAACGAACACGCTATTGTCCTTTCTGACCCTGCTGTTAAAAAAGAATAGGCAGTAAATAAAACGGTTAAGATTTTGATTATAACTGCGGCCTCAGCTTAACTGGGTTCGATGCCGATTTGGGCTCCTCAGATCAATCCCGCTGACATGTGATTGCTGATGGCAAAAGATCGACAGAACTAGCTGAGAGACAAGCGGAACGAATGGCCAGCGTGACGTGGTGGTGAACGCGTTACTCCCCGGGAAGGACAAAAGTGCGTTCGTTCTCCACCGCAGACACTTGCGGTCCGGAGTTTTGCAAATATCTCAGCATCATTAAAGTTTAATTGCTAACGTTTTTTTAAAAACGTCTTTGCAACGCGAATGGATTTTTTTTGAAAATCTTATGTGCTGCTAACCATAATGATGAGCATTTTAAAACCTCAGCATCGTTTCCTGCTAAGTATTATAAAGGACAAGGGATACAGCTCTCGGCGTTGATCAATCCCTGAGAGATGCGCCATGCATTCGACTTCATTAAGCATCGTTGAAGGTGACTGAATGCATATCTGCGCTTTACAATAACTCGCGGTGGCCTACCGATGCATCGAGCCAGTGATGCTATCCTCCCAGACAGGTCCTGTACCTGTACCAATTTACGGAGCACGGAGGGATGGAAGGGTTGATGTGCCATGGGCGCAGAGATGACTCCACTTGTGTGTTGCAGTGGCGCCTTCAACCACTAGGCTACATGCGCCCTCTAAGTATTATATGTACGGGAAAATGGAACAACATGAAACAGTTATCTGAGTAAAAAAAAAAGCCAGGACTTCCAACTACAATATGTCAGAACCAGCTTTCTACCCGAAACTAGCCAGCTCATAGGCAGACAGCAAAAATTAGGTACTGTCACAATTGTTTTAAAATTCTGTTTCTTTGCCAGTGTGCCTTCATTTCTGTGGTAAACGGAGAAATTTCTCTTGCATTATATTCCTTCTTCCCATTACTAACCCATGATATCTTGAACGGATAAAGATGGAGATAAATGAGGAAAATAGATCGAACAAAAACATCGAGAAAAGAAGCGGCACATGGCTTATCACTTGTGACTGCCCCGATCAGCTCGATACGGAACTATTGTGCTTGCAAAACTAGAATAAGAATGGTAATACCCGAAATGGCTATTTTTTCGAGATTTATATATCCTTTTCCAGAAACTCCACCGCTTCCACATCTACGTGGGTCGTTCATCAAGTTACAAAATACTAAATTAAGAAAGATCCTATTGGTTTCTAGCAGTCTAATCTGTGCGCATTACAGTCAAATGATAGAAATATCATTACCGGATGGGCGTGTGGTGTAAAGTGGACCGTCTGCCGGCGCCCCTCAATCAACCTTCTAGTCCTCCTTTTTCTTTCGGTTCTTCGGCACTTTTTCTCCCATTTCTTCTAACTGTTGCTTTTTTCATTGCTCTGAATAACACTCATAAATCGGAAACTAGTACTATTTTTCATAAAGGATTAAGTGAAAAGGAAGCAAAGAGGGACATGTAACCCATTTCTATTTGCGACAAAATTCTTCGGATTCACTGCTTTGATTCCTTCATAGTTTACATAGAATTCATATTTAAGTACTATTGTCTAATTATTATCCAGTATTATCCAAAATTGTAACGGGTAACGGTGGAGTAGTAGTAAGAAGCGCACTTCAAACAATGCCGCTAGTTCGATCCCGAGACAGGGACAAACGATGTCCTCCATCCGGCAAAGATCGGCTGAATTTGTTACCAGACTTGTCTTGGAAGATAAAAACACTGGCTTGATACATCCGTGTGCCTCAAATCATAGTGAATTTCATTAATTTCAAAAAATAACGAGTAGGATATACAAATCCTTGGCTACGGGACAAGTGCTCTCTCATTTTGCCACGACGAGAATCTGATTTGTTATATATGCGATTGATGTCATAAAGTAAATACTGTTCTATAAATCTGTTAAATCCTTTCCTGGAAAACTTCAGTGACCGAGAAATTGTCATCAGTTATCGAAAAGCAGTTTCGTCAAGAACGAGTTAAAATGCTATTGTACTTCAAAAACATAAAGTTAAAAAGCTAAAGGTGCATGTAGCGCAGTGCTTAGAGCCATCATGCAATACTCTTGGGATCGATCCAGCGTCCCAGGCTTACCAAGCCTTCTGTCCGTAAGATATAGGCGAACTGGCACCAAACATGTCTGGGAGGTTAGCAGTACTGACTCGATACAGCGGTATACCAACGCGGATCATTATATAGACCAGATATGCNGTCAAGAACGAGTTAAAATGCTATTGTACTTCAAAAACATAAAGTTAAAAAGCTAAAGGTGCATGTAGCGCAGTGCTTAGAGCCATCATGCAATACTCTTGGGATCGATCCAGCGTCCCAGGATTACCAAGCCTTCTATCCGTACGATATAGGCGAACTGGGACCAAACATGTCTGGGAGGTTAGCAGTACTGACTCGATACAGCGGTATACCAACGCGGATCATTATATAGACCAGATATGCATTCAGTCCTCTCTAACAATGCTTGCTGAAGTCGAATGCGTGGTGCATGTATAAGTTAGGAAAACGTATGCGAAGAATTCTACACCCATGCCAACCAGCTCCACACCTATTCGCTGACCAAATCGTCTACAAAGTCTAGAGTGAAGCGATTGTCCACCAACTGATCTCAAGTGTTATTTTAAAGTGTAAAATTTACTGATATTTGCCGACACCATTTGTATTCCAGTAACAACAACTGACCCCACTCTGCAGCACGGCGACCATGATTGATGATACCTGCTGCGAATCCTGAAATGTTTGGAGAACATGCAATTTCCTAAGTCTTAGAGTAGAGTAATGAATGGAGGCGATTAGGCGCTACAATTAAAGAACGTTGGTTAAAGAACTATTAGCAGTCAGTACCTAATTCAAAATACCGCCACTGCATCGTTATCCCAATCATGAGAGCTTCTGTCATTAACTGTTATTATTCTCTTCTCATCTGTTGCCTTATCGTCCATATTACTTTTATCTTAAAAATTATCTCAGACAATTTTTAGAACAGTTCACGGTTTTCTTAATGATCAGATATCAGGTTGTTATTGCAACATTTATTCATCCACAATGGCTGACATCCCGAGGGTTTCGTCTTCTACAGAGCCTAGAAAAGTCGAATTGTCTTACAATCTACTCAGGCAAACACCTTCATAGCCCCTTAGTACAGAAAATTGCATAAATTTCTCATTTTCATAATAAAAAGCTTCTTTCGAACACTCGCTGTTTTGTGCTTTACAAGTCTTCCAGCTGTTTGTTGGAGACGAACCGCACAAAGTCTTACATGGGCGAGGAATAGACATGGCTCAGGTAAAAAATCAGAGCGAGCTGTGGCAGGAGGTCACGCGTGATCACAAGACACTCCTCCTTGAATTTCATTTCTGGATTTCTGGAATCTATCCAAGACGCCTCAAGAGTTTTATGCGCTAATGTACTCGATTCCTTTGCGAGGATGGTGGCCTCTACTCCGAAATCTTCCCGCTGCACTTTCGCTTTCTACTCGCGCGTAGTGGAGTATTTGCTTAAACTTTAAATTTACTGGCTGGGTGTTTTTTTATACAGGTGCACAGTGGTCTACGCGTTTCGCCAATATATACGCACGCCTTACAGGAGATCAGTTAGACAGATAGACCATACCCGAACTTGAGAAAGTACCATAACCACCGTTAGGGCATTTTATACAATTTTGCGTTGTGCTTAGACGGTCATACAAGCGGTCGCAAACTACCTGAGGTCTGAGAGTGTTCGGGAGTATTTCACTCACTGTTACCAGATTTTTATAGACCGACCCTTTCAAGCAACGTTTTATTGTCGCACTCATTTCATTGGAAATGAAGGGCAGCATAAAAGGGACCTTATTCTTTCTAGAATTACCGTTTAGGGGCGCGATTTCCTTCTACGACTATCCCTATGAGCTATTCTGACTATCCATTTCACAACTCAAAAAACTATATTAAGTTTGATAATTCAATGTTTTTCATCAATAAGCAGACACGAGGTTGTTAATATAGAATTTATTAGAACACAATTGCTGACGTTTCGGCGGTTTCGCCTTCTTCAGAGCCTGGAAAGGTCAAATTGAGATGCGATCTACTCAGCCAAACACTTTCATAACCCTAGCAGATAAAACTTGATAAATCGATTTGTGTTCGCATAAGAAACAGCTTCATTCAAACACCTACCGTTTATTTGTCGTAAGTATTTAAGTTAGTTGGTGGATAGCCGCCGCACAGAGTAATACATGGTCGATAACTGGGTCCATGTCAGGTCATTGGATCAGCCTGAGGTATGGCGCCAGGTCACGCGTGATGACAAGACACTCCTCCTTGCGGTTCATTTTTGAATCTGGTATGCGACAGGTTCGAGAGCTAATAAAATCAAAAATTATTAGGCTATCAGTTAGTGATAAGGGTGGAGAGTTTGTAGTAATTCCTCGCCAGTTAGATGTCGATATAACAGAAAAACA